>VWZV01005330.1:160866-248692 GCA_013397155.1 Irena cyanogastra | reverse complement strand
GGGGGGGGGGGGGAGAATCTGCTTGTTTTCCTTGTTTTTTTCTTTCCTCTTTTTCCGCAATAAATAACACTGGGAGTCATTTAGCTCTCCATTGGAATGTGACAGATCGCACTCCGGGGCGTGCAGCACAAGCGCTCCACGGAGCCCGGGGACGCGGCAGAGCGCGGGGGAAGCGGCCGTGCAGGGCCTGCGCGGCAGCGGCACCAGGCCTGCGAGGGGCCGGGGTCACGCCGAGCTGCAGGCGGGGCAGCCGGGGGCAGACGCGCGCCTCAGCAGGGCGCCTGCAGAAACATAGGACCTGATCCCGGAAAGGTTACTGACCGCCTGGATGAGTCGAACACAAATGTTAGTACAGCTAACTTTGTTTCTTTCTTCCCTCTCCCCCCTTCCCCAGCCCCTCGCTTCCTTTCGTGATTTTTTTTTTCACCCTTTAAGAAACAGACTGCGAAGAAGTTTAGACCACGAGGTAATTATAAAAACCAATATAGAGATTTTGAAAGAGAGACCCACTCCACAATTTTATACCGAGGAGCAAAATATTCCGGCGAAGTCTGGGGTCATCACCTACAACAGAGCAATGTTCCCTCCCTGTTTAATATACATGGTGTGGGAAATGGAGGGAAAACATAGCTAGCACCTGTAGTGCCAAAGGAAAAAAAAATTAAATTACTTCATCATATTTTGGGGCTATTTTGCAGGACATTCTTCAAAAATAGACCCATATTTAATTATACCTCTAATGATTTTCTCTGTGCGACTGCTAGTTAATAGTAAGGAGAAAATGGGGTTTCTATCGAGTTTTTGCATTTTGGTATCTTTAAAAAAATACCAATTTTCTTATGTGCTAATAGCGCATCTGAGACTGCAAGTGACCAACCTGGACCAACTTTTAATTAACACACTGACCTGACGAAGAACCAAAATTCCCTTAAAAAACAAACAAAAAAAGTGTGTATATACATACACCGCCATATCGGCGTGACCCTGGAAACCCCAGGGCTCTCCTTGCCCTTTTTCTGGGGAGGAGGTGATTTGATTTTCCAAAGGGGCGAGGAGATGCGCAAGCTCAGCACCCGCCCACCTCGCTCTCCCTCCCCGGGGCCGCGCAGTCCCGCTCAAGCTGCGCGGGCGGCGGCGGCCCCGGGAAGGGGAGAGGCGGTCGAAGCGGGTGGGGCATTAGGACCAGGCCCCCTGAGCAGCGTGTGCGAGGAAAAAGCCGCGGCAGAAAGGCGGAGGATTTGGGTTCTATGACAGTTGCGCTACAAACACCAGTGAGGGGGTGAATACAAGCTTACGCGTGAGTGCTACAGGCTCCAGAGCCTGTTCGGCAGCTCCCCCACACGAAGCACAAAGAGAGGTCAGCAGCCTGAAAGAAAAACTCCTTTTCTTTCTGCTGTTGCCTCGTCAATGCTTTGCTTGTATTTTTTTTCCCTTCATGGTTAAATTAAATATGGTTTTAAAATTAATTTTTTTTTTCTATTCACCTACACACTTCAGGCAGGCTGGATGCCTGACACGGCACCCACCCCCCATAACTGACACTGGAGTACGTTACTGCCGAGTTACACTTTAACTCCTCCGCAGGTAATAATTAAAGACATTCTTTCTAAGTCTCTTTCCCCCACAGAAACACCGAGGCTCTTTCGCAATAGATTATATTGATCACACACACGGGCACGCTCTCCTCGGAGCTGCCATCTGCGAGCTGCTCTCAATTCCGTGTGCTCTGTGCAACTTTTCCCAGATCTTCTCCCATTTTTTTCCCAAGCTGAAAGGTTTCTTTAGGGATGCATTTCTTTGAACACTACCAAATTCCCCCAAGAGGAAGCTCCACGTGCAAAAGGGAGCAGCCAGTCACTCAGAGGCACACCTGCAGGCTTTGGCCATAGGTCTGAATTTTGTCTCACAGCTGCATTGTGTGTGAGTTTAAAAATAAGAAATATAGAAGTAACAAAGTCGTCTGACATCAGTAATGGAGTGTCTCTGTCTAGTGAGAAGAACTCAACTTTATTTTAGTGGCAACACTTTCCAAAGAAAACCTTCAGCCTTGTCCTAACAGCTGTACCAAAAGTTTTAGGGGCTCTGAGTTACTTGAGATCACAAATTAATCTGCCAGAGAAGTGCAGCACACACCTGATATCAATGGAGGGTCAAGAGCTGGCCAGTTCCAGCTGGTCCCGCATTTGATTTACTTCAGGCTGTTAAGATGTATGCTGTGGTGTTTTGATAAGAAAAAAGGAGTCAAGAGTTTGATTTGGCAATTATTTCCTTTTTTTTTCCCCCTCTGAAGAGAGCCGCAGTGGAAGCTGAGGAATTTGCTGTTGCTGGTGGGATGGTTTTTAGTGGAGGTTTTTGTCTGCATGGGGCTATCTCATAACATACTTTTAACACTTAACTGTGTTTCTGACTCTCCCAAGTGAGCCAGACTGTGGCTTTTATGCAGCTTGTCTACTTCAGGCCTCCAGCATCTCTGGCCAGTGTCTTTGTTGGGGTTCACCCTAGCCGGAGAACTTGGAGCAATGGCGAAGGCCGTTTTTTGACCATCACCCAGTGGGTCACACCAGCAACCTGCTCAGTCTTGGTGGAGCCCTACCACAGCTTTCCCCTCACACTTCTCTCTTCCACAGGGCCTTGTCCCTGAGTTTCACCAGATGCCACTGAAATATTTCAGTTTGGGGTTTTTTATACTGTACTGATGTACTCATACAAACTGAGTGTGGAGGCTGCTTGCTCTTAGCTGAATTAAACTATTATTTTAAGATGTCTCCTGCACCTGCTGTGCCCTCTCTTACAGCCCCCAAAACTTTTGATCACAGAGAGTTAAACCACAGTAATTAGACCAGGGATGTTACCTCAGACGTGCGTGTCTGCGCAGTGTAAAGAACACCTGCAATACTCCAGACAAGAGGACCACTCAGAGGTGCCACCAACGGGTGCATAAATAGGGAAATAAGGAACAGATCACGTTTTTTTATTCTATCCCTGATTTTTCTTTTCCCTTCCTCTTATTTTAGTTTCTCTGCCTCTAAAATAGGGAAGTAAGAGTCACTGACCCTATTGCCTTTCCCTGAAGTAATTGGTGTTTGAAAAAAACCCAGAAGTCCTCAGAGGACGTCATCTGTGATAATGTATATTCTAAGGTAGATGTGCTGCCATTCCCTGTATCGGGGTTGGCAGACAATTCTCAGCAGAGACTGCATTTTCTGTTGCATGTAGCTTTAGAAAAAACATCACTTAGGCTGAAAACTGATATGCTGCCTGTCTGTACTGGGCAGATTATTTTGAAAATACCTGCCAAAACAATTTGTCCATTTCTAAGAACAAGATTATGGAAAAATAAACAGTTTTGCTCATACTAAAATGGAAACTTTTTTCCTTTGAAATGCTCTGCTGCCCTCAGGCTTCGAAGCGCAGCCTCAAAATTTGACCTTTTTTATTTAAAATGTGCTTTTCCCTCTCTGTCTGAAAATTTATCTAAATGTGTCTAACTTAAAAATATTACAAATTGTATCATGAACAGATGGCCAGCAATGATTTCTTTTATTCTGGCAGGAAAAAGGTGTTGCTAAAGGTTGGCCCTCTCTGCAAACAGAAGCTTAAGGATACAGCGTTGAGGCTAGATTTCCACTTTAATCCCTACATGCAAGTTTCCCCCATGAGCCTGAGCTTTGGCACAGAATCTGAGGTAGGAATCCTATCTCTCCTAAGTGCCAAGTGATTTGAAGGTTGTGTCAAGAAGAAAGGTCTCCGTGCGAATAAAACACAGAGGGGAAAAAAACATCCAGCCTGTGACTGAGCAGGCAATAGAAGCAGCCAAGCCTGCCAGAGAGAAAAGCTGGGACCGGTGTTTGGACGCAGGAGCCTGGGACTGATTAGGTTAGGAGACACAGAGGTTATGCGGAGAGAGCAGAGAGAAACTGTTCTGTTGAGGAGCCTGGAGGGCAGATAAGAAGGCAAGGCTGGAAAAACCAACTAGTGCTGTCAGCCAAGAGCAAGGATGCTTAATTGCAGGATGTGCAGAGTAGCTGGGCTGAATTTCATTTGAAACATGGTAGAAATTCTGAAAGTCAAAATGTGGAGGTTTTTTCCCCACTATTTATAGCCGATGCAGTTTAGGCACATAATTAATGCTTTTTATTTGGAATAGAGTCTGCTTTCTAATGCTGAAAAAGAACTGACCTTCAAGAGAAGTGTTTCTGAGATGATTCAAAACATATTTTAATTTGTGTGTGTGACCACTGGACTAAGGAAATGTGTAATATGTTCAACACTAACTGCCACATCGTGGATGTTAAGGAAACAACTTACCTGAGGGCTTCAGAGCACCTCGATTCAGCTTCCAGACGTCAGGATACATGACCACACAGATTATATTCCACAAATTTCCTGAAGCAGAAATGAAACCCTGCAAGGTACCCTTCCTCTGGGAACAGATAAGTACTTTGTAGATTTTATTCACTGGATTCCTGTCTAATTTGTCACAGAGCTGGGTACAGCTCATGTACAAGGTAGTGAATTACAAGGAGGAAAGCAGGACTTGGTGGAGGAACAGCTGCTGAATTTTACCTGCTGAGTTTGCTTCCATTCGCCTTCCACCTCAAAGATTCTACAGTGTGGGGAAAGTTGCCTCAAGAGACAATAATTACTTGAGATTTTCATATGACAAGGGCCCATCTTGAAATTTTGGAGTCTGGTGGGCTGAAGTGAATCACTCACTTTGCATGGACTAGGCCAAGCAATGCAGAATGCCAAACAGGTTGAAAAATCAAGTATATAATATCTCTAATTGGATACTCCAAATTAGCAGGCATTTTGTACTTTAATCTAATTTGTTTGGAACAGAGATTTATAAAAAGGGTAGGATGATGTAAGGCCTTCAGTTTCAGGCTGTAAAAAAGAAGAACCCAGATGCTATAGCTTGGTGGGGAGAGGAACAGGAAAAGAACAAGATTAGGATTTATATACTCCAGATATGGCCCCATGTAGGTAAATTTAACACTGGAAATAACTCCTGAAGAAAGCTTTGCCCATGCTCTACTCTGCAAGGCAAAGGGGTGCTTGTGAAGAAGATCAAGCAGAAAAGTCCTACTCCCCTGTTAAATTGTGTTCACGTTTCATTGCACAAGAGCAGATGGAACGAAGGCTTTATAAAGTTATTTGTGAAAACGGGGAAGAAGAGGGAGGAAAAAAGAGAGAGCAAGCCCAGGGTGCCAGAGATCATGGAAATGAGGTGCTGACCCAGAGGGGACTAAAAGTGTGTGTCTGTACTGGTGAAATCACTTCTATCTGGGGACTCTTCATGTCAGGTATATGCTCTAGTGGCTTTCCTTTTGGTTACTGCACAGTCTCTTTCTCTTTGTGTCTTGGCATTTTTTTCTCTTACATAGTCTGATGTTCAAGGAAAACGTTTTTTTTTTCCCCCTGGAAAATACCTCGTCATCTCCTACTATGTGATGGTGTACTGATAAAGCACCTGCCCAAGTGATTGATCCTGAGCAATGTGATTAGCTTTCATTCTCTCACTTCCTACTGGCTTTAAATGTTTATAAAGCCTGAAATACTCTTTTAATTTGTGTGTGTCTTAACAAAGTTAAGCATAGTAGCAAAAGGGCAATCAAACAGGAGAGTCCAAGTACTTTCTAACTTTTTATTTCTCAATAAGAGACTAACTCCTTTTTTAGTGGGTAGCACTGAAACCTATTTATGTGGAACTGGACTAAAATCTTCAAAATATTTCAGGGGGATGGATTTAACACTGATAGTCCTACAGATTGCCATACATCTGGTTGGATTTAAACAAGCAACAGGGAAAAAACCTACTCTTAAACTTCCAAATTTCTGTTTTCTATGTTAGAATATAGAAGAGCTCCAGAATATCTTCTTTTAGTCAGAGATAGGAAGTGCCCTCACCAGGCGCACAGTTCTGATCCCAGTTGGAGGATCCTTGGTCTGGAGTAAAGCAGTCACTGCACTCACTGAAACAGCCAAATTAACTCTCTGCTTAGCCATAGATTAAAATTCATTCACTGATCCAAGGCAGTAAGTGAGACAATAATTTGCTACTCCTGCTTTGTTTTGCAGCAGATTCTTATTCAGAATAAACCTGCAGTTAAGCATCAGGTGTTTTTACCCAGCAGTAACTGTGGTGGCACTGTAAAATTGTACCTCCAATAACTTCAACAAGTAGGATAAATAAATGCAGATGTGAAAAGAGAAAACTCATCCTGTTTTTAGTAGCACAGAGGCTGCATGAGAGCAGAGGACAAAGATTCAGGAGTCCTGATACAATCAGCAGTCCCCATTATTTTCAGTGGTAACTTGTAACAAATAAAGTGTCATTTCCTCTGAGCCAAAGACCTCTACAACACTGCCTTTACCACCACAGCCTGACTCTTTTCTTCTCTAGCAAACCACAGGCTTGATTGAAACGTCAGAGAGTAAATCGCTTAATGCTTTCTAGAGACCTCAAATATGTGAAGTACCCAGTGCATAAAAGAGAGAACTTATTTCAAAACCAAGCATAGCAAAACTGACCTGCTGGAGAAAAGAGCCTCTGCCTTGTTCCTGCTCACATTAGGTACTGTGCTTGGATTTCCTAACAAAGCAACGTATGCTTCCAAGTCCATCACTTTTAAACCAATACACAAGACAGAAAAACTAATATAGTCTTAATTATGCAACGCAAAAGTGACCATCTGGCTGCTGAAGAATTGCATTTGACCCAGAGAACAGCAAATGCTTTTTGTATCAGAGGCAAAAATTTAGGTGTGACATCCATATCTCTCCTATTATCATTGATAATGTCAAAACAAAATTTCAAGAGGTAGTACAAAAGTTGTGTTGATGGAAAACAGCATATCTCCTGCTGTATGTATATCCTATACATTATCAGCCTCTTTGCAGAGCAAGAGTCCTTTCACCAAGGCCAGTAATAATAGAGGAGAATAGGAAAAAAAAGCTTTTCTCAGTGTATCTGACCAAGTCAAAGATCTGGTATTCATGTCAATAAAGCTTTACTATTGCTCATGGTGATAATCCTGTATCATCCCATCCCTGAGGTGGCTATAACTCATCATGAATGAATAGATCATTATATAAAAGTGTGTACCTACTTTGATGTACAGTAATCTGACTGTATCTCTGTGTGATGCAAAAGGCTCCCAAACAACAGTAGAGATGGTCTCAACAATAAATCATTTGAGTATAAATTTAGCACTCACTGCAATAGCACTGCAATATTTCATAGACACACGTTCCAAGGGAAAGGGTTTGTCCATAAATACACCGATGATATAACTGACTTGGACACTCCCAGTGTGAGTTTAGAGAGAGGAGTAAAATGAAAGTTTATTCTGATTTTCTGACTATGAGGATGGCTTTTCCACTAGCAGTGGCTGGTCCATCCTTGTCACATGTGTTCAAAAACTCCACATTCACTCACCCATACCACATAGGAAAAGAAAGGCAGAGTTGTCTGAGAAAGTAAATTTCAGTTGAGGAGGATATTCTGGACCTGCTGGGTGGCCTCACTCCTGGGGAAGGTTTACAAAGAGGTAAAGAGAAGCCTTTGCCTAGGCAAGAGCCAGCCTCCCTAAGGCAGATGAGCACTGGTCTCTCACCAAGTTCAACTCGTCGAGAAGAGCTACAGTGTTTAAACTACTTTTGTGGGGTGATTTTTCCCTTTTTTTTCCCTCCAGGTTTACTCCACCTTTCTGAGGATAAGGAGCGTATGCAGGCTTAGTTGTGACAATTAGCAGAGAAGTCAGAGAAGTGGTAAATGCTTGAGAAGAGGCAGCTTTAATTTGTGACTCTTACTAAGTTTTCAGATTAGCTTTCCCTTCAAAAGTGGAATAGTTTTTAAACTAAATATCCATTATAAAATGTATTGACAATAACAGAAGTGAAAATTCTGTATATTTGAACTCTCACTATTTAAGGGAAGCTCCTGTAAAAGCAGGCATTGCATGCATTCACTGCAACAGACACACTAGTGTTTTGTACAGAATATAGAGGACGACAGTGTGCAGAAAGCCCAGTAAACTGCCATCCTGCATGAACAAAAGGCAATGACAATGAAGAGGGCAAAATGTGTAGAATTGCATGGAGGGGGCTGATGCTGAAGATCAGACTTCATCCTTACTGATAAGTAAGGATGCTGAGATGAATAAAATCAGAAATTAATTCTTAGCCATCATACCAATCCTCCACACTATCCTATCTTAGCGATTTTACAAGATCTCTGCACCTGAAAAATATATATTTTCTTTTAGTAACTACACACTTATTTAATTCGCCTTCCTAATAAATAAACACGCGTTGGATATTTGCTTTGCAGGCTCGCTTTTCCCTAATACTGAGGATCATACAATTAATGCTAGAGTATCCATTTGAAAAGCTGAGGAAGAGCATTACAAATAAACAAAATCTAAAATTAATTAAACTCCTGTTTTATTCAGTGGAAGAATAAAGAACAGCAGTACACATATTTAGAGTCATAAATGTACCAACAGTCTTAACTGAACTAGTATTTTTAAGCATGTGACTGAATCAAGTAATGGACTGGAACAGAGCCTATAATCAGCAATGACGTATTCAGACTCTGTTTGAAGTCTGTTTAAATTTAAGCTCAGAAAAATAGATTTTTAGCCTAATAAATTTGCCTCCCGGAGTATCTTTTTTACTGCTTGGCAGTATGCTATTGTGGTGGGAGAGTCACACCTATTAATCTGAAAGTGCACTGGATCCTCCCTTCAGAAATAAGTTTTCTGTGCATATTTGTATCCTCCATAGCCTTGATGGAGAAATTCATTTATCTTGAAACAGATGGATATCAAACCCAACTATTTCGTCAGATTAGAATGTATCAGGAATTGCTTAGATGTATCAGTGCCCTAGATAAAAGAGATTCAGACCTTTCCTTTTGTACTTGTCTCATCTAGCAGAGAAGTTATGCCCTGTGAGCTTCACAGTGATCAGGCTGCTGAGGCTGACTTCTCCCTTCTCCTGAAGGCAACTTCAGCCAAGATTCTTATCTCAGCTGATCTGACTTGTCTTTTGAGGCAATCCCTTTACTCGCAGCTACTGCACCCTCACACCCACTCCCGAGGCACAGATTGTAGTATCTGTTTAAAGACAAATTTTTTACAAATAGAAATCCCTCAATGGCTGGACAAGCATTATCTGGCTTCTCCCAAGCTTCAGACACCACCATCCAAAACAAACCAAAGCTGACTCTGAGTGTTCTTCCACAAGACATGAGAGCATGGGAGCTTTACTTGTTGACCAGCAGGTGCCATGCTGGGATTGTACCAATGGCCTGCCTACACCAGCCTGCCATCTCCTCCCGAGCCTCTCAGAATCAGAATCAGACATGTCCAGGAAAAATGTTGGAACTGCACCACAATAAAGTGAATGAAGTGGAACTGACCTCCTGAAGGACTTACTCTGATTCTAAGAGTCAGTGACTGTTTGTTCAGTCAGGAGAAAATACAATTGGCTTTTACTTACAGTTGGATCAGAAGTGAAATATTAATATGAAGGTACTCAGAAAAGAGTGTTTATAGTGTCAAGACCGATTTCTAAGAAGCCAAAAATTTCAAGGCTATGTGAGCACAATGGCACGTTTCTGTTTCTGTTCATTTGTTCTTCCCTATGAAACAATAACTTCCTACAGCAGCAATCAAGAACAAGGTGAATTCTACGTTCACCTAAACCAAACACATTTGAGAAGAATAAATTAGGGAATTTTGTTAGCTTTAATGCAAAAGATTGTGTTTCTGAAGTCTTTATCATTTTTTTCCTGCAAAGGAATTAAGAAGATGACATGATTATCAGGTTAGAAAAATATCTGTGGAAGTGCCAGTCACTATAACTGTTTGATAAACATGATACTTATCGAATAGATAAAGAGCTTTCTGATCTGGCGCTTAAAAGATTTACAACTTGTGAACACTTTGCAGAGTACCATAGATTTAACTGGATCTTGAACGCTGGCACAACAAACCAGTGCTGAAAGCACTAAAAGTTCTGCTTGTGGAGAACCCAGTCATCTGATGCTGCTTGCTTTGGGCCCATGGTTAATTGTTAACATTCTGGGGACAAGCCAGTGACCCTGTGTTCTTGCTCAGGAGTGTATGAACCATTCACCAGCAACCAGCTTGTGCTGAATGCCCATAGGCTGGAATATTTTGGTGTTTAAAGATGCACCCAGCTCAAACTTTTCTGTGTTGCTACTGACTTTTCATCAGACATCCTGCTTTATATGGAATATTCTCTCATCCTGCTCTGGAGTGATGGATGCATTGAGCTATGAGGAAAGTTTGTAAAAGCTAAAGATCACTCAAAGAGAAATTAAATGGCTTTTGATTATAATTTCTTATTAGGTTTAAGAAACCACTTTAATGAAATCAAGATGGAACGCTTTGGATGCAGCAAAATTATGACTTTAACGTGAAGTAACAACAAAAATATTTAAGAATAAATAAATTAGGACATTGTAGAAATATGATTAAGACCAGTGCAACTAGTAATAAAACTGAAAAAGAGACATACTTATTCCAAGTTTAATTTATTTGTGGCTAGCAAGTTTTAATTAAAACAAATCCTATTTGCTGCGTGTTTACCAATTTATCATACAAGGACCATAAAGTGGAATTATATTGGGTGATTTATTTTGTGGCTGTTTCTCTCTGCTTCTGTGTTCATGTCTAAATCATGAAGAGAAAATGAGACCACCAGCAAGATCCAAATAGTTTATTTAAAACAAAATGTGTAATTGTTCAGAAATAGACTATTGACTTTCACTGGGTTAAACAGCTCGTGTACTGATTAGGCTTGAAGCTATAATTGTTCTTGTCACCCAAACTCTGCTCAGTCAATACCTTTTTATCATATACATTTTTAATCACATATTAATAAACAAGAAGGTGTGCTTTATTGATGGCTGGATTAGTTTATTGACCAACTCAACAACTCTCTCTATGGTTTCTAAACGCAGAAACAAGGTCAATGTGTAAAGATGAGGAATAGTACATTCACCATCTTCAATAGACTTCATCTGGCAGTGTACTCTCTTTCTTACAAATGCTGCAATCCCTATAATTTCTCCAATTCTTTTAGAAATTATTTCATGTTTGAAACAATCTCGCTGTTCAAGCACATTTTGGCTTTAGTTTCAGGATCTTTAGACTTCTAAGAGCTTCTCTAATTTACTATTTTTTTGTCACCTTCACACTAAGCTGCATTATTTTTTAAACCTTCGGGAATTCAAGTTTTCAGATTCTTGTAGATTCTTACCAAGTGTTCTTTAATTACTCCTATTTTGGAAAATACCATTGGAAAATTTTCAGAAACTCCTAACTGATAACTTTCTTCATCCTTCTAAGCAGTTCTTCTAAGTTTTTTCTCTGTGAATTGTTATTGTGAGTATTCTCCTTGAGACTCAGGTTTGAAATCATGGCCTCTAAAATGACTGTATGAAATTAATGACTAAAGCACTAATAGAATGTGATACTACCACTATGTATTCTTTTCCTGTCAGAAAACACTTGTGCAGAGGAACTCCCATCCTACACCCCTCTTTTATTTTTGGTTTTTAATTATTGCTTTTATTTTTCAAAGGAATGGAAAGTGGAATAGTAATATATCTTTTTTTGGGGGATCTCCATTTTTACAAAACACTGTTTTGCAACAGAAAAGTAATAAATCGAAAATATGTTGATGACTCTGCCTGTCAGGCACTCACATGATCACCTAAACCCAAAAGTCATGTGGAAAAACAGCTGATTGCCAGCATACACTTCTCCTCAGCCAGAAACAGAGACAAAGCATGTTTTCAGCCTGAAGTTTTCAGTCTCTAAACCCTTCCACATGCTTTTCTCTTTAAGATGCTAGGTATGAGGTCAATCACTGTAGTATCGAGTACCAGTAGCTCTGATTTTTCCAAGGGCTCATGCCTGAGTAGTTTAGGTGATGAGATGTTTGGAAAAAAAGGTCTGGCTCGACTGTTTCTAAAATCGTATGCAGAGGCACTATTGCTTTGCTTTCTCCCTGTGCAGTTCTCCAGATTCCTCTCAAATAAGCTCTATTCCCCACTATGGATTACAGCTCACAGTAAAGAGAGGCTGTCTGAAGAGGTCTCTGTATTTCTTTTTTTTCCCCTAGAAACAGCTTTGTCTCTCAGAGTATGCTGTTACCAGCTTTGGGGTTTTTTTGCAATAGATTTATTATATAACTACATTTCTGCTCCCTCTAGGTCTTTTTATGCTACTGATTGTATTTACATGTCTTTTTAGGATGAGGTAAAATATGTCCAGTAATGTTTTTCTGTGCCTTTGTCTCTGGAGTTTAAAAGATATATCAATTTTATCCCTTTTTGTGAGTGCTATGCTATAATCCTCAGGCTGCCAGTCAAGGAAAACACTTAAGACTCAAATATACTGAAGTATAAAAATCTAACATAATGATGGAGAGAAAGCTGCTAGTGCAGCTATTAAACAGCAACCAGTGACCCCCAGGCACTCCAGTTTTGAATGGGGAAGTTCTAGAAAGCAAGTGAAGAACAGAGGATCCTTCACTCCTCTAATACCTCAAAATACTGTGAAATGTGGACTGAGACAACAGCAGAGGGTCAGGCTGAACTGCTTATTACCACAAGGTCTTCTCAAGAGACAAAAGGTGTTACAGAAACACATCTGAACCGAGAGCAGACTAAACTCCTGTGGATGACTAAACTGGCAAACCCATTCATATTCACATGAGCATTAGCCCTGTGAAAGCACCGAGATGGTGTGTAGAAGTTCTGGTCATGCAAGGTAAAGCTTCCCAGAGGCACCCTTTAATTGGTCTCTTTTTCTCTGCCAAACACCATCAAAGTTTCAGATGTTCAGGCCAGGTCTTGTCACTTTACTATTTCATCACTTTTTGGATTACTGACTCCCAGCATGAATGCTCCCAAACATATTTGCACCCTATATGTTTTTCTGCCTTTCACATGTCACTTCCTTCCCTAAAAGCCTTGATGGATTCTTAAAAAGTGGAGAAAGGAAAATTATGGAGTGTGAATGACTATTAAACCCCTTTTATTAAAAGGTAAATTGTTGTCCAGATACTTTTTAATTTCAAGGGCAAACAGAGGGAATTTTCATAATCCTTTAGGAACACAGTCCCCTCTACTTAATTTTGGACTTTTTCAAGGAAAAAAGCCCCAAAACACAAGAAACCCCAGCAACTATGCAAGCTGTGGATACCACAGGCTGCTCCCTGTGTTGATGTGTAGGAAGTATACGGAGTGAGGCAAGCAAAAGCATTTCTGGGAAAGTTGTTATTAAAGGGAAGGCAACTACTAGAGGCAGTTTATGAAAAGATTGAAATGAGTACTATGCACAATGAATAGGCTGATTTCCATGGTAGGAACACACCAAACCATGCCAGCGTGGGCTGACTCACCACAAATAGGTGGGTTTGACTCTTGGCTCTGACTCTGACTTATTGCACAGCCTCAGGCAAATCCCTAAACATTTGTTTTTAGTTCTCCATTTATATGATTTGGATAATACTTACATACCTGAAGGGGATACTTTAAGATACAATATGTTTAAGATACTACAAAGATTTTAAATGCTGTAACATAGCCTCATTAACACCAGCAGCCTAAAATAAACACCGGATGATTTAGGTAAGGCTGTACATGTTCCTGGAACTGGGGAACTTCACTGAACAAAGAGCAAAATCTTCAAAGAGCCAGAGGAAAGGGAAGGTACAGCCTATTGTGAAGGTGAAGCATTTTGCAAGGGTGGGTGAATTTGTAGGGGAAGAAGAACAAGTTTGTTAATAGGCAAGAGTTCATCCTTCATTAATTATTGAAGCAGTTGGACAGTGCTGAAAAGCAGCACATGCTCAGGACTGGGTGAAGAAAACAAGAATCATAGCCTCAGTTAGCCCCTCTATGGGAGCTAGAGAGGACTTTGCCAAGGAGAGACCTGAGGGCTTATTTTTATTTCCTATATATAATGTGAAAACAGAAAGGTCAAAAGAATTCCTCTCCATTCAGACCTTCCTCTCCTGTCAGGACGGGGAGACGGTTTTCTCCAAAATAGCAAAAGATGCTCTGAGAGTTCCCCAGGACTGAATCATGCAGAAGGATGATGCCTATCCTGCTGAACTTTTTAGCAGGGGAGAAGTCCTGGCATTGTGAGAGATGGGCTGGAAATCCCTCTGGAAGAAAAGGGCCTAGCAAAGCCACTGGGAAGAGAGCTCATCCTATGGTGATTGCATTAAACTCATTGCAGCGAGGACAAAGTCAGAGCTCCCAGACCTGTGCTGGAGACTCTCAGCCTGCCACCAATGTCCTGAAATCCTTAATCACAGAATTAGATTAGTTTGTGTTGGAAGAGACCTTAAAGATCATCTAGTTCCACCCTCCCTGCTACAGGCAGGAACACCTCTCCTGCTAGACCAGGCTGCTCAGAGCTCTATCCACCCTGACCTTAGCACACTTCCAAGCCAGGACAACCTGTTACAGTGCCTCATCACCTTCAAAACAAAGAACTTTTTTCTAATATCTAATTTAACCCTACTTTCAGTTCAAAGCCATTCCCCTTTGTCCTATCTCCCCATGCCCTTGCAAAAAACATCCCTCTACAGCTGTCCTGGTCCGTAGCTTCCTTTACAGCAGCTGTAAGGTGCTATAAAGTCTCCCTGGAGCTTTCTTTTCTCCAGGCTCAAAACCCTGAACTGTCTCAGCCTGTCTTCATCTTAAGCCCCACTTACACTAGAAGGAATGCATTTTTGGGCTCACCCAGAGAAGGGGCAAATCCCACACACAGAATATCAGATAAGATAAAACAGTAACATTAGCACTTCTGAGGTTTCCTCCCCCCACTGATTTTTTTTCCTTCTCTAAAGTTTTTTTCCACACTTAAAGGCCTTAGTGAAAAAACACATTCTCAAAAAAAGGGTGGAGGGAAAGCCTGGAAGCATGAAGAGTGGTATGACAGGCTGTGAGATCAGGTTAGCTGCTCTAGAAGTAGGAGGGAGAGGTTGGAAGTGAACAAGGAAGAGGAGGAGAAGCTGAAGTCTTGGAGTGAGGGAGATGCAGTCAGAGGTAGGAAAAAAAGGGACTTGGTCAGTGGTAGGGAGCAGGTAAAGCTGCCGCAGTCAGGTTTCAAGTATTAAGAAACGAGAATTGTGACAATTAGTGCCAAGATCTATTCTTTTCATTAAATACATTTGTAGTAAGCCTGAGAAAACAAGTTGAGGGCCCAGTGATTTGAATGGGATCTCCAACTTTTGGGGATGAACCTTAGTCCTTTACACTGGTTTGACTGGAAAGGACTAACAGCTGGTCCTGTATTCAGACCACAGCTACCATCATTCTGCTCTGAATGCCCACTCCTGGCTGAAAAATGTTGCCCTATCCTGCAGCTTTTATTGCCCAGGTGAGTCCCACAGAAAGGAGTCCTGACTGTCACCTCAGAGACCGCCCAGCAATGTGAACCAAAGGGTGGCAGGTGGAGAAATCTGGGAGATTTTCTTCCAAAGAGCACCTCTACTCCTAAAGAGAGTGCTCTGTCAGGCACACTCAAACAGTGTGGCATGTATGAGAAGGGAGGGTGGATGTGTCCTGCGTCCCACAGTGACACCAAGGCCATTTTTAAGTTGCTAGCACAGAGTGCCCCACAGCTCCTTGGTAGATGTCACTGAATTGGGCAATTTGTGTTCTCTACTCACAACAACTATTTTTGTGTCTTATTTACCACTTGTGACAGCCCTAAAGACAGAGTTGGGTCTAGAGCACAGTTTGAGACACTGCCACACTGCTGGCTATGAAACTGTTGCCCATACCAGAAAACAAATGTATTTTCACCTTGCAAACTGATAAGTTCTTTATAGGTACACATCAATTGAGAGACACAAAATCAAGTTCATATTAAATTAGCAAAGATGATCCATTTTTACTACATCTACAGACCATAGAACACTTCCTCCAAGAAAAGTTGAATAAACCACAGAGCTTTCTTAAGGAGACTTTTCTCCTTGTCTTCAGAAAGTCCTTAACGTGACATCTGTCCCTGCACTGTCACCTCCTTTATTACTAACAAATGCATGACAGATAGTACAAGATTTATAAATTAAAGAAACCCACCCCTTTTAAGTAATATTCTTTAAATCTCAGTTTCTGACAGTCCTCCTATTTGCTCAGTAACTGTAATAGGCGTATTTTTCAGAAAATAGTGAATAAAAACTGACAAGCTATCGGGGGAATCTGAATGCATAATTGATAGGGGCATAAATTAATATGATTAGGCCTTTATTGGGTGCCACTGCTGCCAAACCTACAAAAGGGGCATGGAATAAAACATGGCTATGTTCTCAGGGCTGATAGACATCAATATGTAATGCATATTATCTCAAACCTTCTCATGTAGTCTGCTTATGACAGCACTCAACCTAATTGAAATTTTTATCTTTCTGTTGCATACAGACAGTTTTGACTGGCTGCTTCCAGGGAAAAGAGAGAAATCCAAATGACCCAAACCAAGATTGCTCTGTAGAGGTATATACTCTTCTTGCAAATCACTTTAAAATGGCTTTTTGCTTTCTGGTTTTATAAAGCCATCTTCAGAAAGCTGCATTAAAGTCAGCTCGGGATTTGGCTTGCCTCTCTCCCTTTTAACTAAGCTTAACAGTGCATTTCCCTAAAAGAAAGAAAAGAATCAAAAGATTTCTTTGTAAAAATCAATATATTGTATGCTCACATCCACTGGGGCCACATTTTGCTGCAGGTCTTCACACTGCACACATACACCTTAGGAAACTATCACTTTCCTGTTTCTTAAAGAATTTTAAATTCTACCTCCAAGTCTGTGAGGAAACAGTTAAAAATAAGGAGTGATTTCTGGGACTGACATGCACAATCCCTCAAAAAATGTTGGTCAGGTGATACAGTTCAATTAAGAGAATTTGAAATTATGTTTCAAGTTTTTCTTTACTTTTTCATCTCTCTTTATGAATTCACACACTGTGAAATGAGAAGCCATGGCAAAATAGTGATAGCTATCAGTTTTAAAATATTTCAAACATTTTTCTGTAATTGAGAATGTAATCAATGTTCACTTTTCATGAAGGAGTTATTCTTTGACAAGCCAAAGTTGACTAAAAAGTTTCACATTAATGTTTATCTCTTCATGGAAAAGTTCTGTACTGCATGAGTGTTCCTGAGAATTTATGCTACTGTTACTAAATATTTTTATTACAATAGTACTAGACATTGTACAAATAAGATAATGAATCAGTTTATGCTCTGTTGTTTACAGACTAGAATGGGATTACTCCTGGAGTAACACACATTTAACCTGTAAAGATAAAAATAAAACTGAGAGGGGCAGAAATGGGTGCAAAAACTTACTCTGTCTTTACTGAAACTAACTTCCTAAGACACAGGAAATAAACCTAATCTTTCTTTATGAAATATGTTTAAAAGCCCATGCATCTACATTGATAAATAAAAATCATGTAATTGGTTATTTTCGTCCCATGACACGACGACAAAGGCAGCAAGCTAAAAAATGGCTTTTCTGTGATAATGGACAATCTTTTACTCTTCTGCCTCATCACTCCATTATCACAAGCAGTAAGGCATCCACAAATATAAAGAGGCCACGCATTTTGTAGCTTGAAGAATGACACATTGTGTTTTTGAATGATCCATTTTGCTGCAGCTGTTATTTCAAGTAATTTATTTGTTTCAGAGGCTATAGAGAAGCCCCACTTTCATTTTACATCTGCCTTTGCTAGTTGCAAGTTTAAGATGGGAAACAGATCTGCTATGATTTCCTTTTCACTTATATATAGCAGAGAGGTCAGGGCAGATGGACAACAGGAGCTCATGAATTTTCCCTCAAGTGCCCTGGAGAAACTTCAGAGTTGATTTTACCCTAATGAGAATTTATCATATGAATAAGTTCTAATGAAACACGTGTTGGGAGCCTACTGCTGCGTGGCTTCGGGGCTGTTTGTTCCTGCTGTGAGGCTCTACTGAAAAGGGATCTCCCTCTCCTTTTCCAGAAACAAGGCTGATAACCATATCACTAGAACATACACTGTGCATGCACTGCAGCTTTGTGTGGATTGTCAGGGGTACAGGGGTGATGTGAGGGTGTGGGGATTTAAGGGCTGTCTGCTAAAAAAATGGATTGCAAATATAGCTTTAAGTTAAAAATTACTATTCCTAATCCAACCATGAGGTACATTTGACATTCCTTTTCACAGCACAGCTTCAAAAGTGGAAGCCTCAGTCCAAGTCCATGAACAAAATTAGCACTGGCAAATGAGAGAAATATGAAGGTTTGCCAGCAGCCAGTGGAGCACAGAGGTAGGATCCTGCAGAATGACTTGGGTGCTTCCCTGAGTTTGAATGCAGGTTTGGTTATAGAAGTTATAGGATCCAGATGTTGCCAACAGGAGCACTAATGCCCAGATGACCTCTCTCAGGCACCTGTGAGCCATCCAGGACTCCTAAAGAAAAGTGATGGTGTGGGGCTTGCTTTGCATAGGACAGTGCAGACTTTGAAATTTTCACACTGTTTTAGAAAGCTGTGAAAAATGATTGAAGGTTTTCAGTGGGGCAAATTCACATGTTTAATCATAAGAAAACCAGCACAGGTCATGGGATATTTTTGGTGGCTCTCTACAAGCCAGACTTTTTTGGCTGTCCTACATCCTTTAGTATCTACTCGGCCAAACCAAGTGTGTAATGGAAGGTGCAGTAGATGAACCCAGCTTGTGTAGACATGGCATCCACTTGGACCCACTGCCTCACATGGGCTTGATGATCCATAACACAAATCCAGGTTATTACAATGGCCTTGAAACCAGTCAATCAACACACGCCCAAGAATCATATTAAATATGGGGCAGAAGAAGAGAAAAATAAGCATCATTTTCATGGGTATAAAAAGCACAGGACCACACAGAAAATAAAAAAAACATCTGCAATGCTATTAGAATGAATCACAGGTATTGGCTCACAGAACCCTTGTGCAGCAGGGATGGGCTGCTATCCCTTCGTGCAGAGGGGAGAACTAAGACTCAGGAACAAGAGACACATTTCCAGAGATGAGAATGGCACCCGAGGCCTCTAAGCCTCTTTGTAGTTTTGAGGTCTGTTCCTCCCCCACAAAGTATTTTGCTTGAGGTCAAAAAGGGCTTCTAAACAAAGGCTGTAGAAGTTCCAGCCCTAAACCTCCACTGAACCACCTTTCAGGATATTGGCAGAAATCTTCCTGTTTTACTGCAAACCAGTGAAAGCCCAAATTTGCCAAATAACTATGGCTCTTCAAGGGGCTAGAATTTGACTGAAATTAGCAAAATAAAACACATTTAAAGTTTTAATATCCCCTCCCCTCACTGCAAAGCCATTTGAGGAATTTCATCATTGTGACATTTTCAAATGACCAAATTGAAACACTTTACATGTTAGTAAAAGGCATTGTAACAACCATGTTTTAACAAAGATCATTTATCACTGCTGGAAAGTTGCTGAGGAAATCCTTTTGACTTTGTGTTATCCCATTCATCCTTGTTTCAAATAATGTAATTCTAACATTGTATTGATGTTGTTTTAGATTTCCCTCCCTTATTTTCAATTTAAAAACTAGTTTCTAAGCACATTCGATGCAACTAAGTTTTATATTTGTCTCCTTATGGAAGTATGCAGAAGATGTGCTCAGCTATATTGATCTCTGAGGAAATGTGGATGAGGTAGATAATGTGAAACCTTTTTGTCATTACTACCAGCTATATAGGTTCTGGAAACTTTCTGTGTTTGGCTGACTAGATAAGTGGATGCACTCACATTTATTTGATTGGAAAAGTATGGAGACTAAACAGTGTCTCCCCAGTTTCTGTATGGAATTGATCTTTTGTGTATTAACACTTTTCTATTACAGCAAAGGATTTGCTGATTAGGAGAGCAGAAGCACCCCTTTCTTTCTGCTGCAGTCTTTAGAGACCAGACTTAAAGAAAAGGGAAAGAAAATAAACAAGATGACAAACGGACACAGAGCAAAGTGCAAAACATTTCCACCTCTAACCTTCAGAAAATGAAGGAGAAAGAAATTTCTCTCTTGAGTGTATTAGCTCCTTGCATCCCTCACATCTGTGACAGACCTCTCCTTCCTCCGCCTGGTCTGGAGTAGCTGCAGGTGGCAGGTACTTGCTCGGTTCTGGCTCAATTGCAGGGGCCAAGGCTGGTACTTGGCTTTACCCTGCTAGTTGGGCCACCAGGCAGAAAGTTATTAACGTTTACATGCAAGCCCCATGACTTAGTGTACAGGAGTTTGTCTAAAAGGTGAATGGGTATAAACTAAATCACACAATAAGCTGAGTTGGAGGGGACCCACAAGGATCATGAGAGTCCAACTTCTGGCTCTGCACAGGACACGCCAAGAACCACACCATGTACCTGAGAGCATTGTCCAAACACTCCTTGAACAGCCTTGGTACTGTGACCACTTCCACAAGGAGCCTGTTCCTGTGCTCAGTCACTCTCTGGGTGAAGAATCCTTTTCTAATATCTAACCTATGAGGTATTTTCTACTAGGGAACTCTCAAGTAATTGATTGCTCCCCCATTCTAATTCCTTTGATTGTTCAACATGTCTCAACACATCTCCCACTTTTCTCTGAGTTTCCAGATTGTGTTCTGTACCTCCTCTACAACAGACACCAAGACACACACAAATTGCTGCAAACAAGTCCAGGCCATGAAATCTTAGTTCTGGATCCAGACTAAACTTTCCTTTGTGATAAAGTGATCTTTCAGTCCTCTTGCACCACTTACTCCCACCCCCATATAGGTTACTGTCTTCTTATCTGAACTGATTTAACCCTCTGCTCTGTGGAAACAATGATTGACCAAATTAAAAGTCATTTTTTGGAAAACGTATCTTTTTCTTGACCTCGTTTACAATGTGAGCACAAACCTCAGCTGGATAATGAGACAGAGAGACTTTTTGGCAAGGGGGAAAGCAGTTGGGAACAGGAATCATTTAAACTGTCATTGCTGTTACAGTGCAGATAATTCATAATACAGGGTTAGGTGCGGCACCCAGAGTGCAGAGGTGAGTACCAAAAAGGTTCTGGTGCTGTTTTCTCAATCTGATGGGTCTCAGGACCAGGACTTACCAGGATCAGATGGTCAGGGACAGCCTCCCTGTAGAGAGCAAGCAAAAGCAAAGTCTCACACACTCTGCCCACAGTCCTGAGACCCATCATTACTGGGCACAGCCCACCCTCACAGCTCGTGTGAACGTGCTGATACGGACCTGATATGCTGGGCTTTGGCTTGGTGCTCCTTCAGCCAGAATCTTCTTCCCCTCCTCTGCACCCCAACATGCACTTTTTATGACTCCTCTTTTTTTTCCTGAGACCTACAAACCAGTGAGCCAGCATCAGATAGTTTATCATGTCTCTTTGTTTTTACGTCAGCCCTTCCTGTTTATTAAACTACAAATCCATTCAGTTTATGTCCATATGGTCAATCTCCTTTCTAAGTTGGTTGCTGACCCGCAATACAATTCCTGATAACGATGGTGATTGGCATAAAGTCGACTAATCACAATAAATCCTGTGCACACCAAGATCTCTGTGCTGCCCTTGGTGACCCTCTTATGCATTTCAGCTTTTCGTGTAAGTTTAGACTAGCCCTTTTTTAATCCAGTCTTAATCAAAATTAAACAAATCTCTGCCATGATCTCTACCAAACAATTTCTGCAACTGACAAATAGAAGCACATAAGATCTCATGCAAAGCTAAAAGTGACCAACTTGTGCAAATTGGCAAAGTAGTGCATTGTAGACAAGAGACACAGCTCAGGAAACTTGGAATAGAGCCATTCTCTTTAATTAGTTGTACCATTTTATGTAGTCCAAGATTCTGGCCTGTTTTTCTAAAAAAAAGAAATTTTTTGGATGTGTCAAAAAAATTGGGTGTATAAATTCCAGCTGCCCCTATGACACTTTAACTTGAACGACCAGTACTTATTCAGCCAACTACAATAGGTCTCACTGTCCTTGGCAGGATTACAGGGGTAATAATTTCTAACATGGATGAGCAGCTCTTGAGCAATTTCTCCAATGTATTAAGCATGGACAGGCTTTCCTTCAACATCAGGTGAGCATGTCTTCTCCTCACATTTATTTTTCTTCACCACACAAATTTATTGTGGCCATTACATGGGGAGAAAACTTCCCTTCGTATAAATGTTTGTCTTCTCCTCCCTCCATTTCATGAGAACACCACAAACTGATGGAGCGATTTTGTTTCAAATGTCTGCCTTGTTTTGTTTATTTATACAATCAAAGACAATGTTCACTATTGTTATATTGCTAAGGCTTTTCCATTGCTTGCAAAAGAACTTGTGGGCAAGAATAAAGACATGCTATGGTAGATACTTTGTCTTAAGTCTCTAACTTACCTTATACCTTCTTACTGACAAGAAATCTCATTTGTTTAAAGGGAATTTATAGTATAAAAAATTCACAAGTTTAGATTAAGAAAAGGTAGTAAAATATTGTTAACTTATTCTGCCTGTATAAAAAGTTTTGAGAGTCTTGACATATCCTCTACTGACAGCTGGACATGAAGTACTTCATACAGATGAAATAAGAATATAAATATCTTCTACATAAGAATGACTGATAGAACAACATGACTGATACATAGATGGCACATATTATCTCAAATTCTGTATCTTAGGGCCTGCATTTTCTAAAGTGTTTATTGATTTATTGGAATGAATTCTCTCATGTTCATAAAATTTCCTTAGGCAATATAGTGGTTGTTTTTATAGAAGAGCTGTAAGTATTGGTAACTGGCAATCAAACTCTGAAGATGCAAATAAGTTCCCTGTATAGCATCCAAGCCTACTGAAGACTTAGAGAAAACAGAGCAATTGTGTGCAGTCTGAAGTGAATATAAAATTGTTTATACCTTACACACCCTGGCCACAATTGCATGATTGTAATTTTATTTTTGTTGCCTTTCTAACAGAAAAATGTACTCTGAACTTGATTGTGTGACTTTTCTAAAGTTCAGAAGTAAGTTCCAGCATTAAAAGACATTTAGAAACACTTTGCAAGTCTGTATGAAGTGATATATTGAAAGAAGATGCCTTCATTTACTTGGCCAAATCCTCATTTTAATTATTTGAGACTCCAAACTTCCTTGTCCTTTAAGCAGTATTCCTTAAAGTATGTCTTCTCAGCTCAAGTGTCAGATCAATTAATTTTTTTCTCTCTTTGTTTGCTCTAGAGGAGACTTCTTTTATTATAAGAAAAGGAAAAAATGTACATATGTGATAGTAACTTTAATTATTGAAGGTTTTTGACACTGGTGATGACAACGCTTCCCACAAAGTCAGCTTTGAGCATAGCCAGGGACAAGGCTGTGAAGGTCAGTGTTCAGATTAACATGCTTACTGTAAAAACACACAGACTTTTTTATTAATCGAAGGAAGAATGTATAGACTGATTGGAAGAGGGAAAAACTTAGATCCAGAGTAATTTGTTGCCTCTGACACCAGGCAACTAAACAGGCTTCCTTGTGAAACAAAAACTTAAATTTTATGTCCTTGCCTGTTTCACCTAATCTAAAGTGAATTTAATTCTAAGATTTTTTTTTTCAAGTTCCTTCTGAGACAGTTGCCTGGCAGAATTTGGATAGATGGAACTATATATTCAGTATCTCCCTTAATATTAAAGATATTACAGACTGATCGCCATCCCCCCTCAGGGTGTAATTCAGGGAACCTTCATGGAAATCAGCCAGTAAAAGGCCCAAGAGTTTTCAGGGTGCAATGGAATTAATTTTTGGCTGGCAGACTCTTATAAAAACTGATTTTTGAAAAAAAATTGATCTCTTTGATGACAAGTAAGCCCTTGCACATGAGACAGCAGATGGAGAATTGTGCAGTGTTTTGCAGCACAGAAAAATTGTGCCTTGGTAGTATCACCATCCTATACGCATTCAAGGCTGATAAGGAGGATGGGTAAAGATAAGTGTGACACTTTCCCAGGACAGCTGACAACACACTTACAGCTTTGGAGAAGAAATTAAATATTCTGAGAGAATAAAATTACTTTCCCCTCTAGAACCTGATGAAAATCATATGCATGGGAAAAGCTTGAAAAAAGCATCATAGCTGATAAAAAAGAGAAGTCAGCTGATGTTCCATAAAACAGAGAATCTGGAAACAATTTACAGAAGTACAGAGAAGGCTTTTTAACAGAATCCTTCTCCTTACTGATTTTTGTTCCCTGTCCTGTGATAAGGCCTCATGCAAGGAATGACCACTATCCTGGAGAAGACACATGTCATGCAAATGTTTCCCTCCAACACAAATTGCAAACTTCAAGTTATACTAAATAAATAAATGAAAAATCATTAAAACCAGGACAAAATTGAAACAACAGGACTTTTTTTTTTTTTCTGAACAGACAATTCAACAGAAAACGCCAGACATCCTGTATCTTGGTCACTGGTCTTAGAGCTAGTTGGATGGGTGGCTCATAATGAAGTGCTACGGGGTGAAGCTTCAGCTGTTTTGCACATCTAGGTTACTCGGAGTCATTTAGTCCTCTGTGGCCAAAAGGCAGAGCATAAGGAAGAAATGGCACTTGCAGAGGGGAAAAAAAAATCTGTCCTTAAGCAGCAATAATTGGATTTGGGGCTCTCTCCAGCACAAATTAGCATTTATGGCATCTGGCCCAAGGACCAGATGCTGTAGGACTTCAGAGGTGTTTGGAAGCATCTAGTTAATGGCAGCAAGCTGCTGTTAAGGGAAGAACAGGAGCCAGAGGCCTGTGAGAAGGACAGTGCTTTCACCAAGCTTCATCTCAGAGTGTCATAGTCTGGAGGCACCTAAGCCCTTGCTTAAAGTGGATGGAGATAGAGTTTTTTCTCTGGAGGACCCAGGGGAAAAAAAAAGAAGCATCTTCTTCTCTAAATGCTTTCATTTATATAAAGAACAGCGATTTGACACTCTCTACATGTGGTGGAATCAATGCCTCTAAGAAGTGGAAGGTTATACTACCTCCCACACTGAATTAGCCCCTTTGAATAGGTCATTCACCTCTCAAACCACCCTGCCATTTCTGGAAATTCTACATTTGCCTTCAGCTCTATGCCAGCTTGGCACACTAATTCTGGTGTGCAGTTCACCGAGAGAGTCCAAAATGTCTTGAACATTTTTTTGTGTGTCATTGGAGTCTTTGTTCATATAACATTTTGTAAAATTATAGATGTCAACATTACAGCAAATCAACAAAAAAGATCCAAGAACTGACCAGAATGGTCTAGAATACATGAGAAAATGAAAGGAGAATTGTAAAGTAGCAAATAAACATAGAGCCTAATAAATCATAAGCCATTTATTAGGTAAGCCAAAGAGATCAAAGAGATTTAGCAATCATCAGTTTCTCTGTGACACTTGTTATTTTGCCTGCTAGATAGAGGACCTACATGAAGTCTCATTTTAATTCTAGCTTTCCTTCATTTTTGGATCTGTAGATTCATTTGACCAATCTGTCACTGTGACACTAAGTAACACCTTTCTGGAAATTTCCCAACAAAATGTTGTCTGGTTTGAGCTTGGAAGTGAGATGCTGATACTATCAGAAGCATTTATGGTGACCTGTAAACATTATGGCTGACATTTTACCTAGAAAAATTTTAAAGTTCCCAAATGGCTGACTAGGGATTGAAGATCCCTTTTTCTCCCTTCAGCACCTTTGTCTGTAGCTTTGCTATTTCAGAGCTACCCACAGCTGGGAGTATTTTTTGGAATGTGCAAGGCCCAGCTGAGGTCCCTTTGTTGAACTGGATGGAAGCCATTACCATCAAACTATTAACCCAGCAGATCTCTCATGTATGTGCAACTCCTCTTTATAACAAATATTCCAACAAACAAATATTCAAGTAGGAGACACATTTTCAACAGTCTGTTCCAAGAAACATTTCTACACACATACGTATCTAGATTCTGTATTTATGTAATTGGACAGCTCCAAAGATGGAAAGGAGAGAAGATCCAGCACAGCCACCAGCAGCTGTTGCACCACCAGACACATCAGAGCAGGGTTGTCCACATGGTTTTTTTCCTCGTTTTAATGTATGACAAGAGCCATGCAAAAGAATGATGAAACACGAGATCAGTAAGTAACAAAAGACAGAAGATAAAGTAATCCTGTTGGACCTAGATGAAACCTGAAGCCAATGGGCAGCCAAAGTCTGTCTGCTGAGGTAGAAGGGAGGAGTGGGATAATGGAAAGAAGTCAACCTCCTTCAGCTCAGAGACTGAGTCTTTGTGTCCATGGGAATGGGGGTCTTTAGCACTTTCTCAGTACTAGCACCCCAATTGCTTTTTCTTCTGGCCTACACATTAACAGCGGGGAGCTGAGGGGTTTGAAAAGTGCCTAAATAATTTGGCTGGAAAAATTAAATGGAATTAAAAGCCATCACTTGGAATTTAAAATAATTTAGTAATTAAAAGTCATCACTCAAGGATTCTCAGAGTCCCCCTCTTAAAGCAAAAGAATTATTCTTCAGAGCAAGTTTTAGAATCCTACTTAATTTTTCTTGAATAAATCATGTCCAAAATAGACCTTTCAGAAACAGATAACCTAACCATTATATTTTAATCAACAGCCATTTGAAATGAATATTTGAAACCCTCACACTCTACATGCAACTTGGATACCTCAGGAGAAAAAAACCCCTGCAGAATGCTTTGAAATTATGACAGTTTGAACACACCATCCGTATTTTGAAATGCAGCCTCATAATTTCCTCTGAGCCAATCCATTTGCTATGGTCCCAGTGGCTGAGAGTAGCTGTCCACAAGACCGATGACACAAATGCCCACTGATCCCTACAAATCTTACTCAAAAATTCAGCCATTATTGCCTTCTCTCCTGCACAAATTACAAAACAGTGTAAGAGATACCCAAATTATTCTTATTTCCCTCCCTTTCTAATTTATTTTTTACATCCTCTACTAGTTTTCAGATTATTGAAGAACATAGCTGGTAATTTCTCACAGGAATATTTTCAGTTTTGCCCTAAGACTAGTCAGAGAAAGTAAAGGGGTCCTTTCTGTACTTGAATTCATGTTTCTCTGTTTGCCACAAAATGCTGCTCCCTTGCTTAACTTTATGAAGAGAAGCTGGAATTATCTTTCATGGTCTTTCTGCACGTTGCTGACACAAACTGTTCCTAACCAGTGACAAGATCAGATCAAAAAAACATGTTATGTTGCTAAAACAAGTTTTTCTTACCCACATAGGAACTTGGAAAGGGGTAAAAAAAATACACCCTGATGAAAATCAGAGGTCTTTAATAAACTGAAATTCATTTAATTAGATTTCTAAAATTGAAATTAACACTGAGAAACTAGTAGCCTACTTTTTACTAGACAGTGTGATATTTAAATGGTTTGTAGGAGATACTAGTACCATAAAAACTAAGCTCAGCCACTCACTGCCCCCACCTCCAAGGCAGGCTCTGGGTTTGTGTAAGCAGTACTTCTATGCTTTCCTAAGCTGTTCATGTGCTGAAATGAGTTCTAAAGAAGAGACTGAAAAGAGAGATAGTGAGTGTTGGTAACTACTCCTATTTTTCTCCTTGCTGAGACATTCAGAAGGTGATTACAGCTGGACAAAGTTATGCCAATATGACGCTACACAATACTAAGAAAGATGTAGCAGAGCTGGCCCCTCCTCTCATTTCCCCCCTCCTTCCACTTCCCCAAACAGCACAGCATTAATTGTACTTGCCACTCACCTGATTTTTAAGTTTAAGGCATTTCAAGAAGATCGTAATTTTCAGCCTGCAATTCAAGTCTGTTATTCCTTTTGCAAAAGAAACAGCTATATTGAACTGGAAATATCACCCTCTAACTATTTATTAATATAGTTTTAAAGGAATTCTCAGATTTTTGTTGCTAACTGCTCACTTGGGTTGAAATGTGATGCACTTGTTGGCAGTGTAGCCCCAGAGGGACTGCAGTGAGACAGACTTACTCAAGCTTCACTTGAACACAGAAATGAAAATCAATAAACAATTTGAACTTCTCAGAAGAGAATTTTTCTCCTCTAATGAATATACAAGCTTGGTTACAGCTTAATTTAAAGATTGAATTTAGTGTGTGTTTTTTCCCTACACTAGGAGCATGACAAACACAAGCTTCAAGTGACATGTCCCAAAGGGAGGCTTATTGTTTAAAAAAAGTGGGGAAAAAAAGAGAAAAAAAAAGTGAGCAGATACAAACCAAAAAAGATTCCCAGTCCCATGAGAGGGAGGTACTTAAAAAATAAGGAAAACAACATGCAGCTGCAAAACAGATCTCCTTTGTGACTGTAGAGATAACTAAGCTTCTGGTGGGGCAAATTTCATAATGTATGTTTTTTTATTTGCTTTTATAAGTGACTGCAAATGGGGTGAGACCACAGTGCATAAATGTGGTTGTAAATTTTCTATTAGTTTGAGGATTTTTGAATGCAGCGTGTGTTTCGTGGGCTAGTTTCTCACACACACACAAATCAGATCTATTTATAACTCACTTTCAGTACTGGAGTAGGTTAATATTGTAATTTCTGTAGAAATTAATAATATTAATTAAATAAAGAAAATTACTCTAGAATCAATGTTTCCAAAATACGACACAATATTAACTATCAGAGGGGAGAGGGCTGGGATGAGCTGCTGCACTTTTGTTTTTCAGAATTTCTACAGAGTTGTCAAACTAAACAGCTTTTGCCATCTGATAGTCTTGGCAAAGCAATTAGTTGAAAGCCACAAAAGTGATTGTGTACAGCATTTTATTCTTCAGCTCAACAAGGAAAAGATTTGACTTGGAGACTTAGATCTCATCTGTGCAAACTGGAAACCAGATAAATCAGATCTTATATACAAGTTCATATCAAATAAGTGACAAAATAAAACAAGATCACTTTTTCAAAACCAGTTCTAAAAATATAGTGTTTTCTGGGAAAAAAAAAACAGTGTGAATGTAGATGGACAGATTTACCTGATAGTATAAATTCCAATCATTTGGTTGCAATTTCTATACTGTGGAAAAATATATTTAGGACATTCGCACAGATGACAGGTAATTGACTTTCCAAACCAAACCAGTTAGAGCCACATTTTTGTTACTATATTAAAAAAAATCTGAAATTTCTTTAGCCCCTGAACTCTTTTTCATGTTTGTAATCTTAACACCCCACTCAAAGGGATCTCTAAAGCTTTTCATTTAAACTACAATTATTCTTTTGTCTACTGGGAACTCAGTGCAAAGATGATGTCCTGTGTGCAAGAAGCAAGCAAGCTGAATATTAATTAATGAACACTACTTAATATGCAGAAGAAGAGAAGCCACAATCAGTCGTGAGCCCTTACATATTAACTGGTAGATCATTGTTATTCTAGGAGGCATCATAAGGCCAAATGCAGGTTACAACTAGTTTAGAAAATCTCTTTAATTAAGAAACGTGGAAGTTTAAGTCTCATTTTAAATATCTTGAGGCCATAAAAGACATCATTAAATGGTGTGATGGGGTAGCACTTTTAATGCAGTCTGAGGTGGTGAACTGGACTTCAGCTGTTACTCCATCTGCAGTGTTATCAAACAAACAAGCAGAACACTGAGTTTTCACTATTTTTCCTAAGATCAGAGAATCATTACAGTTGAAACAGACCTCTAAGATCATTGAGTCCAACCATTAACCCAGCAACTCCATGTTCACCATTAAAGTGTATCCCCAGGCACCACATGAACCCATTTTTGAACACTTCAGGATGCTGATCCCACCACTCCCCTGGGCAGCCTGTTCCAATGGCTGAACCACCCTTTCAGTGAAGAAATCATTATATCCAATCTAAACCTCTCTTATGCAACTTGAGGCCATTCCCTCTTGCCCCATCACTTCCTACCTGGGAGAAGAGACTGACCTTTGTCACTACACCCTCCTTCCAGGGAGTTGTAGAGGACAGTAAGATCCCCCCACCCCGAGCCTCTTTTTCTCCAGACTAAACAACTCCAGCTCCCTCAGCAGCTCTGCATGTGACTGATGCTCCAGACCCTTCACCACCCCTGTTGTCCTTCTCTGGACTCTCTCCAGCTCCTCAGTGTCTTGCTTGCAGTGAGGGGCGAAGAATGAGACACAGGATTTGAGGTGTGGCCTTACCGATGCCCAGTACAGGGGGACACTCCCTTCCCTGGTCCTGCTGGTCACACTATTGGTGGTACAGGCCATTGGCCTTCTTGGCCACATGGGCACATTCTGGGTCATTCAGCACAGTCAGCTGCCCACCAGCATTCCCAGGTCCTTTTCACTGGGCCATTTTCCAGCCACTGCCCCAGTCTGAAGCTTTGCAAGGGGTTGGTGTGACCAGGCTGGGACCTGGCACTTGACCTTATTGAACCTCATAAAATTGGCCTTGGTCCATTGATCTAGGTCCCCCTGCAGAGCCTTCCTGCCCTTCAACAGAACAACACTCCCATCCAGCTTGGTGTTACAAACCTGCTGAGAGTGCACTTGATCCTCTCATTCAGGTCATTGTTGCAGAGAAACAATTTTTTCTTTTCTTAAGGACATGTGAAGGCCGTGAACAAACAAATCTCCACAAACCACCTCCAAATAGGTGGATCAGGAGTTTTACAAAGCAGTAGTCACAGAATTACTCCTGTTTGTCACTTTCTGCAACTATTTGCAGCCTTGCAGAAGAGAGGAAAATATGAATGCTATGGTCCGATGTTTTTTACTTTGCTAAATTAACTGAAACAAAAAGAACACTCCCATCATTAAGTCTCTGGGCCCATTGCTGAAGGAGACTGGCCTCCTTGTTGCCATTTATCAGATGAAAAAAAGATTGTGAAAAGATGAGATGTCATCTAAAGCTACTCCTGAGGCCAGCATCAGAGGAAAACAGGTATGTCTTTCCAGACATGGTCTCTACACTCATCAATATTGCTTTTCCTCTTAACAAATTAACCCTCCCACTATATTAATGAAACCTATGGATATTGAAATCACAACAAGAATACATCTCCATAAGATTCCTACTTCAAATTTTGCATGTCTGATGATAGGGGTTCTGTAGGTTTTGTTACTGCATGGAACCACACAACAAATAAAACTGAAGTCATCCATTGTAGTGCGTTAGTTCACTACAAAGTGCATTGTAATGAAAGGAACATCATCTGTTTGCAGATCTATTTCCTGCAATATGCTTTACTGTGAGACAGGAAGAATCAAATTCAGTTCTCAGCTGTATACAAGGTTAAGTACTGATGACAACACTTTCTTTTAGTAAAAGATGCAGCAGTGCACAGTGATTCAGCTTTTTATTCTGTTCAATGAGTTATATGAGACTTTCCTGCATTTGCTGTACACAAAACATTTTCCTGATACATTACACAAAAATACATTTCTCTTTGCTGATGGTAAAATGCTTCTCTGCCAAATACACAGTTTCTCTCTGAAGTATTTAAATAGCTTTTACAGGAACAGTTTGGACAAGAAATAAAATGTAACAACATCTTACAAGGATTTAATGATAAGCCCTTTGTTTTGTCTCAAATTACATGGACATGTTTTTATGCACTATATATGGAAAAAACTCTTTATTATTTTAGACAACCTGGACACGTTCAGCAACTTGAATTGAAAGATATGGTCATTGATTTGGAAGAAGTATATGTTTGCCTCTTGGTCTGAAAAGGTGGTAATTCTTGTGGAATACTCACAAGTTTACTTAACATGCACAAGCAGAGCAATGCCATGAAATCTGACACCATTAGAGGTTTTACAGAGTTATTTCTTCTTAGCAGTACCCAACATTATTTACACAACATTTTCTCTTGCTGGAGATCTTCAAGGCAGGATGTGGCCTTGAAGAATCTGAATCAGCCCCTTTCTCAGGGTGTTTGTTAACTACCCATCAAAGACAATTAGCCCAGTACACCGATACCACTTGCTAGACTGGAAGCTAAATGATGCAAAAAAGCAAGTCTGGGTAAGAGTAGGAGGAGGGACGTCTACAAAGGATGGAAAACAAATGAGCCAGTATTTCCAAGAGTCTCCTGCAGCAGTGGGAATCCTTCCATTAAATGTAAATTCCCACCAACAGGGAGGGAGCTGAAGTTGGCCAAGAACACTCTAAAAGTCTCATTGGTGATGGAAAAATCACCAGGTGGCACTGGCTTATACCATCATAAAAACTTGTGCCTGCTCACAGATTGCTGCTGAGCGGGGGAACCTCTGGGGAGGAAATGTTGGCCTTGAGAAGGGTCCTGTTTGCTGCTGGCCTGGAGCTGGCCATGAGGTGCCTTGTGAAGGGTCCTGTTTGCTGCCTGCCTGTGCTGCCCCAGACTGGAGCTGGCCAGAGGTGCCACTGCTGCTTTGTGCTGCTGTGGACAACTCCTGGCATATTCCACCCACCCTATGCTGGTTCTCATTTTGCATATGATCTATAAAACATGCCATAGATCAGTAAAAGGGTGAACCTATAAACCAGGAAAGAATGTATTTCTCTATGAAAAAAACTGCAAAAGTAGAAAACCTGGTTATGACAGGAAATCTGGGGTGGATGGGGGAGCAAGAGAAAAGAGAGAAAGTCAGAAGTCGTTCTCAGGATTAGAGACATTGTCAGAGCAGTGTATGAACAAGAATAGGAAAGGAATGGAAACATGAAAATGAGTCAAATCACAATTCATTGTAGCTCATAGCTCCCTTTGCAAAGTAGCAGCATTCAGAGAATCTTTGTTTTGGGGCCAGTTGGGAAGTTCTGCTGCACTCATTCACTTAAAAATAGAAAAAAAAAAAGAAACAAAAAGAAAGAAACCCAAACCTTAAACTGTTTTAAGACTTCCTAGTTTTTTTTTTCAAGATGTACTACTCCTTTGTGGGTGCATAATTGTCTTTAAGAATTATTTAAAAATCCACTCTTTCTACAATAGCTCTTAAATGGAAAAAAATTCTCAGACAATTGTGGTCATATGATTTGAAAACTTATTAATAAGAGACAACTACTAAGTCAAATTTAAATGTCCTTTTCTTAAATTAACTTGTAACAACTTCTGATTTGCTTAATGTCCTGTTCAAAGAGAACACCCTCCCATGCAGGGTGGTTTGTTTGGGTTTTTTTTTAATGTACTGTTTTTGTAAGAAAAATAAGTCAATCCTTTTCGTTAAGAGATCAGAGAACTTTTCTAAATATCTGGCATGCCAAAATACACTCCATTTGGTCTCATGATTTGCCTTCTCCTAAATTCAGTATCATGCTTATATACTGTGTGTTCAGATGTTTGCAGACTGTGCAGGTTGTCAGGATGCAGCATATGTTTTACCTAAAATAACTTCTCTGATCTTAAAGGCAGCACAAGCCACAGGCCATACCAATCACATTAGATTGCCCCTTCCTAATGGGAAAATCTCTTCCTCTCTAGCTCTCCGGGTTAATTAACATCTGACTGGTCTAAATGATGTCAGGAGCAGAAGAATGAAGGCAGCTTGTTTACTCTGAGACACCATCTGAAATCCAGCACGAGGTAAGGCTACACTTTTCAAAGGAAACATCACCTCCCTCACCCAGAATGAGATGTCTATGATGGAAACATTGACTAATATCTCCTGGCTGGAAATAAGCTCCCAAATCCAAAAAGAGAACATGCCAAGGAGTCACTGCAGGTCTGCATTATGAGAATATATAATGCCTTGCATTATAACTACCTATAAAACCACTATGCCAATGGAGCTTATCACCCCTGAAAGCCAAATATGTGGTAGCTTTTTAGAAGTGCTAATTTATAATGCTGAAAAGTAATTTTAAAGTAAGTCAGGAACTTCCTACCCATACTGCCTTAGATTCATAATTTTCAGTGACAGTCAGTCTTTGCCCGCTTTTTCCACATTTCCCTTTTCCCCTCCTTAGGTGCTTGAACTCCATAGTGAGAATCCACACTTAATTAAAAGTGCATTGCCAAGAATTGCACTTTAAGCACTTGGCGAAAGAATCATAATGTTGCCAATAACCTGAGTGACACAGACAGAGCAGAGTAGTCCAAATTTCATTCTCCTAATAGAAATAGTTACATTCTATTTACTAGAGAGCCTTAATTTGCCATCTGAACAGAATTAATTCATTAGTTAAATCAGTGTGTAGCACCATGTGTTTCCTTTAAGTAACATCACTGAAATTTAAATGGAAGGATCACATAAACAGTTGAGAAAATAAGAGTCCCATGAAAGAAGGGATATAGACTTTGCTGCACAGTAAAAGGGAGAAAAAAATACTCAGACCTTTCTCAGCAGCTGTGTTTTTCAGTCACATTTGTGAGATCTGCTTTTGCCTCGCTCTAGCTCTACTCATCTTCCAAAACATACCTCAGAGGTATGTCAGAACCTCAGGTAAAAATAATAGAGGAAGAACCAAATTAAGAAAAGGAAATAAAGAAAAGGGAAGAGCAGTGTTTTTAATGTTTATATTCCTAAATTGTATGTGTAGAACAATGAAAACATTTATGAAGGAATAATTTACTTCAAGAAAATTCTTTTCAGATTAATTTTAAATCGAATATATGCCCATATTCCATATTTACTTAGCAAGTAATCCCTGAAATCCCTACATATTCATGCCAGTTATTACAGAAATTAGAGAAAATGCATAGAGAAATTTTCTGAGATACACTTAGGTTTTTCTTTTCCAATAAAATGCACCACAAAGGGAATAAAGAAATTCTTTGCCCAAATTAATGGTGAATTATTTTGTCATGAGAATAGAAGTTTATATTCATTTAAATGAAAGCACATAAATTGTTCTTGACAAGAAAAACAAAGCTAGCCTTAGGCAGTATTTTCATTATAGAAAAAGGGACATGTCCATGAATATCTAGTATAATATTAACAAAAACCAATCAATTAGATATGCATGTGCCATTGTTATGAATATTTATTTGCATCGCAGCTGGGTAACATTGATACCTTTTTTTCCAGCCTGTTTAGAGATACAAAATGAAATGAACATTACTGCTCAGTGGAGAGCAGCAGAACTTCTCCAGAGAGTTGGTCAGACATAACACTTCTTATTAGCAGAACCTTCTTAACCACCACTTGTTTCAATCTTTTTCACACTGGAAATTTACTCAAGAAATTTTAATCAATTTTTGAGTAATTTTGATCGAAGTGACAGCCTAATCTCACATTTTCTTTAAAGAAAAGTTATTTATGGAAATACAACCTTGTGCATGAGCTTTTTTTTCCCTGAAGTTGATTCACTTGAATTGCATTCTAATTACATAGAGCTTGCTTTTTCAAAGTATTTCACTTTCTGGTAGAAAGCACTGCAAAATAGCAATATTAAAGCAAAGCAAGTTTTACCAGTGTATGTGTATAAAAATTACTAACTTAGTCATCATATGCTTAAGAATCAGTTAGAGTGTTTATATCAGCAGGAATGTTTATGTTAACAATTCAATATTAACCATCACATGCTTTATGTCTTCCATTACAAAGAAATGCTGAATATTAAGCGTTTGTAATGAACTACCTGTAAAAAACTGCAGACAAAAGGTTTACTTTGATAAAAATATATTCATGTGATTAAAAATGTTGTTCTATATATGAATAAAGGTAATAGCTGAAGAACTTGCTCTAGAAAGAATTTCAAATAACGAATCATAGGACTATTACTCACTATTAGAAACTGAAAAAGCTAAATTAATTGAATAAATTTGTCCCATTTATGATTTCCAGAAAAGAAACCTTCAAGAAAATGGTTAAGGAACAATTACACATGGTCCTTTGAAATTTTATTGATCATGGATCTCATGGTTTCCATTCTGCCACTCCAAGGACCTTTTCCAAAATCCACTAAGGTCAGCAGGAGTTATTTTATATAGCGGGCAAGGAAAGACCACAGAAATATTCCAAATCACCGATTCTCCATGAAATTATTTCTGAATGATTAAGGCAAGATTAAGTTCTGTAAACTGTTTTTTTGCCTCTGCTCTTCTCTAGGCTTTATATAGATATTAACACTATTTCTTTCTCAGCAGCACAATGCTATACACTACAAGAACACGTGTAAAGTAGGAAATTGTTACAGTGTGTTTTGAAAAGGAAAGAAATAGTAAAAAGTAAAATGTGACAATATATGATGTATTTGTAAACCCATTAGTAAAGATAAATAATAAATTTTACTTTAAGATGGCTTAAAGGAAAGCAGAAAGGCTAATATAGAATAATGCAATAGGTAACTATATGCAAGATGCTTTGTCTTGATTTCTAGACAGGTTCACATGATTCCCTTCCCTAAGTCAACAGTAAGATACATTTTCTGTAGTTGATCTTGCAAGTATATATAACCCACCCTCCTCGATAAAATATGACACTTGGCGTAGCAACACACTGAGAAAGAAAGGATAATAAAATTGTGATAAAGTATTCCTCTCAGAAAGACTTTGCTTGATTTTAACATGTCCAGAATGAAGATACCACAAAAAGAACATCTTGCAGCTGATGAGCTGGGCAGAAAAGAAAATAAATTTAAGTGACATAATCTGGATAGCCCTCAAAATTAAAATCTCAACAGATCACAGTTTTGGAGACCACTGCCAAGAAGGATGCATGTCCAAAGTTTTATTATCTTTTAGAACATGAGCGGCTTGCCTCTTGCTCTTCTCTTTCTTTGCATGTGTCACACCAGATGCGTAGCTCTGCCATCACACCAGTGATAGGAGCTGTTATTGTAAATGGTACACGTTGCCTGTTGGTGATGAAATAGGAAGTGACAAGCACCAGAGAAATTTTGCTGGTAATTTGTTTTGATGAGATACTTGCAAGTATAAAAGCAAGAAAAAGACAAGATAATAAATGATAGGGTTCCGGGAAGAGACTCATGGTAAAGGAAGAGACTCATGGTTAAGCTGGACTGCATGCTCTGTCTTGGCAGCCAAATGATGGTGGTAACAAAGCAGTAAAAAACAAAAATGAGCTGCAAGGTCGTGGCAGCACAGACGTGAACTGCTGAGCCCTCTGGGGACCTGGAGTGGTGCTGCAGTTGCTGGCCCCCAAGGACCTGTGTCCTCTGCATTATATTGCCATTACCTGCGCTGACTGAATTATAGAGAGCCTGTATACACCTGACCATGTCACAGTCAGTTGTTCGGCCGTGCAGGCAGAGCAATGAGGTGGGTGCATAGCACTTGGATGATGTGCCTCATGCCACAAGATCAATAGATGTATTCCAAGTGATCAAAACCACATCCAGGACAGGAATTCCAAAACAGATTAGACCTGAAGCTCCAGTGCAGGCCCAGGCAACCACCAGTGTGAACCGTGGTCCTCAGGGGCAGAGGGACTGGTAGCAATGAAGGAGCGTTTAGTTTCAATCAGCAACTAGACTTTTTCCATGTAAAGTTACAAAACTTGCTATTTGTGAGGAAAAAAAGCCTATAAAAGGGTGTTTATTTAGTGTGGGAAAGGTTTAAGACCCAATAAGAAAAAAGAAAAAAGGAGCTGAGCAGGCAAACCTCAAGCTTAACCTCAACCCTTTGCAGATTGGAGCTCAGGGGATCTCTCAAGTCACCTGAGTTTTATCTCATCTTGTCACTGCAGAACAGCAACTGTGCTACCCTTTGAAGGTAAAATGAGGAAAGGAAGGTTGGAGTAGCTATTTGTTTATCTTTCCAGTTCTCAAACTATAAAAATCCCTTATAAGACTTTTTTTTTACAACATCTTAGATAGAAAGGCAGGTTCTTGATTTGTCTGTAGTCTGCTGACAGACCCATTCCTTGAGAAAATAATCAGCTGCAAGATCCACACCCTGCCCCTTTCTTTTCCTCAGTTGTCTACCGGAACTTCAAGAACTTGCCTGGGAATATTTGTCAAGAAGAGAAATATACCTTGACACACTACAATCAAGTAGGAAGAGATGTTCCTACAGTAACTGAATTTAGTAGTAGTAGAAGTAACTGAATTTTTGAAGAGGCCACAGGTTTTCTATCCCAAATGAGTTAATTAAGTATTTAGTGGCCAAGAAGTCTTGTTTAAGTATGCTGAAAAGAAGTTTTATCAAATTTTTACATTTGGTGGTTGAGAGACTCTGTGAGTCACCTTCAAAATTTGTCTTATTGAACACTCTTAACCTGGACACTCATTAGGTACAATGTGGTGTTAAAAGCAGCCTGTGAGCCCTCAAACTGAGTTTAAAAGGTGCCATAAAGCATGGCAGAACCCAGGCTGAAGGGCTTCAACTTTCTGGAAGCTTCAAGTGTTGTTCAGCATCTCCAAATTTAGTGCCTAGCTACAGTGATGACCTGTGCAGTCAGCAGCCCACAAACAGCCACAGAGAAAGCTGGGTAGAGAAATTAAGAGACTATTTACTATGCATGCTAAAAAAAAAAAAAAAAAAAAAAAAAAAAAAACAAAAACAAAAAAAAAAAAATCAAACAGAACACAAGAGAAATCTAACACACCAATCTGGTTTTTGGTATTCAGCTCTCATACAGGGAACCTTTAATCTGATTGAACCAGTGTGGTGACTGTTTGTTTTTCCTGACTGGGAGTGCACATGTGTATGTGATAGCACCATGGCAGCAGGCCAGGCTACTAAATGGAGCAACTACATTCAATAAGAAGCAAACAATGGCATTAAGCTTTCTATCATTTTTGCTATTAGACTGAATCTAAAGTTTTCAAAAGAATAAAAGTTGGGTGCTTGAACATGGAAATCCAATATAACTTCTAGAGTCCTTTTCTTGGGTAGCTTATGGAGCTAAGCTACTTCAGGATTTCAGGAAAAAACTCCCTTTCACTTTCTGCCTTTCATTGTAGCCTGGTCTGTTGAGATTGAAGGGCAGGTTTGAACAACAACTTCCCTAGGACCCAGAACACTTAACACTTTAAATGTCGTCATTTAAAGCAAAAGAGGGAATTGCACCAGTATCATCCACCATGTTTTATCATAGGCCAGCAGCATCCATCTCAGCTGCTGCTGCTTTGTTTTCCAGCAGACTTCTGAGTGGCCTCAGTCCTGCTCATTCCACTTGGAAAATGAGACCTCCCAAACTCTGCAGTACTAAAATTATGCCTATATTTAGATACCGTACTCAAACATAGGAAAACATATATACATATATATATATATATAAAATACAACATTGCTGGGAGGTGTGTAACCTTCACCTTAGGCTTAAGTAGGAAGTAATCTGTTCCACACTGCTCTGTCCCACCTTTTTTTCCAAAAGAAAAGGAGAACAAACAAATATTTGGACTGCCACAATAGCATTAATAAACATGAGAATGCAACAGCTAGTGTTATTCTACAGAAATGAATGAATAAATAAATAGACTATAAGCACTTTATTCTTCTCACATAATTTCTTCTCAGTGACATTATTGAACAGACTGTTGAAAACAAACATCGTTAAATGAGAAGAGCAGGAGCCTGTCTAATTCCCCACTGCAACATTTTCCAATGACGAATGCTCCCTAAATGGATTTAGCTTTTTGAAAAGAAGTCAGAGAGAAATTTGATGTGGCCCCCTGACCCCTGGTAAGCACATGTATCTTCATCTGTCACATAACACACTGGCACTTGCTTACTTTTCAGCAAAGACTATTGATTTTGCTTATTGGCTGCAGGCTAGTCCATAAAGAACAAATTACGAAGTCAGAGGTCTACAGTTAGCAATTGCTTGCATGATAACAGGGAACTCAGCACTATTCCCACAATGCGGTATTAACATTCTCACAAATGTGTGCAAACTTAAAACACTCACTCCTGCTGTGCAGTCCTCTGGATTTTCAATGATGTACAGCAAGCAGAACACAGAGTACATCCCATCCCACCACAAATGATCTAAAACTACAGAGATTTTGCCCCAGCACATAAGCTACACTTGTGGTTTAAACAATATCTTTGTAAAGAACAAAGAGAGAGAGGATTAAGCAATGGTTACATTCTACTATTAAAAGAAGAAAAATGTTAGACAAACCTACTGTTATTATGAATGCCTTCACAACTAAATCTTACACAGAAAATACCAGCGTGGTAACTTTTAAGGAATGCTTCATTGTGCTACTTCTCTGGAGTCGTAAAGTTTATCTTTACCCCTGCCTTGATAGATGACCTTGGGGACATATATTTTGATTTGCTGTCCTTGCTTTCATCTTATAGAAAATAGGATACAATACTGTTGTCTGCTGTTCACGTGCTGTTGAAACCCACTGCCAAAAAGTTCCTGCAAAACCCAGTGTAGCCTGGCTTTTATTACTGAAATGGGACAGGCATAGGACAAGAACCCCGGTGAGGATCAAAACTGGAGAGCCTGAGTGAGCTTCCAAAACATCATTTTAGTTTTTGGAACTTAAATTATACTTGCCTGATATAATAATTACAACTGTCTTTTAATATCCAGCCACATAAAAATAGAAATAGATACTGTTCATCTGGCATATATTTTTCTGTAAGAGCCATGAGAATGACACAGAAGGGTCTTATCTTAACACTACTTCAAGCTCAAGAAATTTATAATAATTTCAAATATGAGATTATTAATGAAAAAAAAAGTGACCATTGTCTTAATTCACTTCCCTAGAAAGGACAGTTTTCTTAAGTTTTAAAAGATGTCTTCCACAATAAAATGTGATGATTCAGGAGGTCTGACAGCTTTCAGGAAAAATTTCCTTTTCTAGAATATTTGACTGGGAGAAAGAGGCTGAAAATTTCAAAGGTGAGTTAGAGCTGAGCATATTTGAAAATCCTAACTCAATTCCCCACTGAAATCAAAGTGTTCAGGAAGAAAGAGCAACAAAAAGCACTTTGGGAACTCATAGTAAGCACTGCCTTAGTGTGTTTCTATAACAGACTGTTTTGCTTCAGGTTAACTGATTACCAATTAACTGGACCTAGTGAGTGTATTGGTAAATTCTACTGCTGACACTTCCTAAATGTTTTGGGTTTGTTCTAAGACTGAGCATGGTAAGAGCCTAGAGTAACAAGCTATACAGAAAGCTGGACACGACAAAGTAATCTTGTGGAGTAATTTATAGGGCAAACTGAGATTAATGATTTCTCAAGACATGGCCCTTCCACTGAGACGGCACATTGACCTGTGTGGTCAAATGACATGCAGGAACAAGCAGCCACAATACCTCATCCAGCAGTGACATCACAATAGAAAGAGAGGCTCAGAACGATAGATAGGTGATGCTGTCCCGAAGTCCATTGGACTTCAGAGGTGGTGGCAAATAACTTTTAATTGCCGAGAGGAAGTTCGTGCCACATGGGGTAGACAGTGTTTTAAATAGCTCCAGGGGTGGTGACACGACCACTTCCCTGGGCAGCCTGTTTCCGTGTTTGAAAATCCTTTCAGTAAAGAATTTTTCTAAAATCCAATCTAAATTTTACAAGCTTTATTAACAATCTCCAAGGTAGAAATTCAACTTCTCACATTACAAGATTCTCTCTGTTCCATAGTGAGATCAACCTATAAGTAAGGTCTTGTGGTGCCTGAACACTTCTACTGTGCCTAGTCCGCAGTACTAATGGAGACCATGTTTCTTTAGAATTACAGGTTCTGAGTCTTCCCATAAAATAAAACCCCAAAACCCAAAAAAGCCTGGGCAAGAAACACGTCATGGTTTTGGATGCCTTCATCAAGGTCTACAGCCAAAATTCAGCATTGCTGTGAACGCATGATAGTAAAAGGGGTTAGGCAACAACTAACCATCCTGAAAACTTACAGCTGGAGTCTTCAGCTAGCATCATAAGTCTACATTTTGCAAAAATACAACCTTTCCATTACAAAAACCTAGGCTTTACTTTCATTTACTACTTCTCATCTCACTTTCTACTTTGATACCCCAACAGACACAAACTTCAGTCACATAATGGGAAACTAATATGACACTGTGGATTGCATCTCCCTCTCTACTCAGTAACAAAAACCAAAAAATTAAAAATTGAACATAATAGAGAAACAAGCTTCCCTACTGAAAAGTAATGCAGAAACCAAGTAAGAATGGGCTTGCAGACTCCTATGTGAAATTGCAATGCTATTGGCAGTTACAGGGAGCAAAGAAACTGAGTGAGTTGCCCAAAACCTGGATTTTAAAAGCTTTCAAATTTTTCTGCTGCAGAGGGATTTTATGGTTTATATCATCAAGAGTTTGTAAAATTAAAAATAAAAAAAAAAAAGAGAAAATAAATTACTTCGTGAGTACTGAAGTTGAGATTATAATTTTCTCAGATGAATACAAATCCTGGGGCTGCAGGAAGATCTCCAGCAGACATGTAAAGAAATAGCAACATGATGGACTTTGATCCAACCAAAGAAGGGAATACAGCCAAGAGAGAGATCAATTGATGTTTGAACCTTCTGACCTCTCTGGCAAGGCTCTATAAGGACCTCTAGCTGCAGAGAAGAGCTCATGGTGCTCAGCTAGGGATGCTTGCAATTTGATTAAAGAGAATTACCATCATGCAGTGTATATGGTGTTATTTCCCCCTTTATATGAAAGCAGAGAATGACTTCTCCAGTTAAGACTATAAAAGTAATAAATTTACAGACATTTAGAAATTATTTCTGCTCTTTTAAATTACTTTTCTTAGTTTGAATATCTTCCAGTTTTGTTTAATATTAGCATTCCATTGAAAAATTCTTACTAATAGTCCTAACTGCAGGAAAACACCACAACCACAAAAGGAGAAGTAATAAAAGGTGAAACATATCTGGAAATTAGACCTTCCCTCTAATCCTGTCCAATACAAAAAGTCCTTGTGAATGGACATAGAGAGAAAAGCTAAAGAATCTCTATGGATTGCAATTAACAAACCCACTGGTCACATGAGTCAACCTCAAGAACGTGGGCTGGAATCTGGGCTGAAAAGCAGATCATCTGTGTCAATAAGCACATAATTACTCGTTAAGACTGAGGTGGGCTCCTCCAATTCCTCCTTCTAATTTTTGCAATCAGTATCAAAATCACTCCAAATCTGACTTTTTAAAAACTATTACTATTTGGATGGAAGGGTCCTTGAGTACAAAGAAAAGCTGATACTATTATTCAAGCAAGGCGTCATCGTTTCAGTAATAAAACTGAATTACTTTACTGTCAAAGGGCCAGATCTTGATTTCAGTATTCAAGTTCCTTTTCATTTCTCACACACATTTTCTTCAGAATGAATTAAACTTGCATTGTGCCATTTGTTACCCACAATGTAGCAGAAAAATAAAGAAAGAGATACAGGAAGTCAAGGCTTCTGAACCAAGAGCTAACTCATCTATACACAAATGCATTCACTTCCATTGTCTTCACTGGGTTATTCCAAAACACTCTGTTTTGCCTCTATGCCACTGCCTTCTGTGGAATTTTAGCTTTGGCCACTTCCACTGATCGACAACCTGCATCCAGTAAGGCCATGACTCAATGAATAAAATATTGAAATATTTAATACTTCTGATATTGTAGAGTTCCCAATTCCATTTCATGCTGGTTTCCATAAAGCAGAGAAGCAAAATTGATATAAGCAACAGTAAGACACACACTTTTTTTAAAGCCTGGTCATAAAAATAATGTCATTGAAAAAACGTACTTGTTTAGAACATATGCTAAAGCTTAAAGCTGTCACATTGGAAAAGAAAAAATTACTTTCTGAACACTGCTCTTTTGACAGTGTAAACCTTTTAAAAACCCATTTTTATAAATGAATACTAGTTTGAGTTGAACATATGGAGAGCAACTAACAGACTTTTGGATTTGAAGTTAGGTTTGATGAGACAGTGGTGCAGTAAAAATCAACTACTCAGTTTAGCTATATCCTCTGAAAGAAACTTTGAAAATACCTATTGTTACTATAAAATAAATAAAATCCCTTCCCCTAGCTGAGGCTGAGAAATTTTAAGTGGAATTGTTATGTGCAAGATATCTAACTTCATACTAAAAGCTGTACTTTTAAGGACACTACTAGGAGTTGCAAACAGCGATTGATCCATTTTTTGTTTCAGATAGAAGAAAGCATTTCAAATTTCTTTCAAACAGTACAAGTCAGTGCTGCTGTTTAAAATTAATCACAGAACACTTCAGAAAAGACTGCTTATCTATTCAAGCCACACATTTTAAGTGAACTCTTACTAAATTCTCTATGTACAGATCAGGATTACATGTACTCTGAATACGGAGAACTTCATCTGGCAAATTAAAGAGATAGAGTGGGGTGTTCAGCAGAGTCCAAACGCAGAGATCTACTGTGCCTTGTAAAGCCTGACAGTGTAATATGTCAGGCAAGGAGAGCCTCGGGTACCGGGGCCAAGTCGTGCCTGTTCTCAGGATGTGATTTAGTGTCTCAGAACCGGCGGCTTTGCGGCGCACGGACGTCTCACGGTGCCGAGTGAAGGGAACAGATTTGTCACTGCCCGCTGCCAGGAGCGGGCCCGAACAGGGACGTTTTCGGCCTTCGACAATGATTGCTGTTACTAATTCTACTGTGAAACACGCGGAGCATCTGCAGAGGGACCTCAGGAAAGTGCTGCCAAAACAGCTCTGGCTTTATGCTGTTGCTCTTGGTGTCTGGTTGAGGCAGCGATGAGACAGATCACATGACTTAAGCCCTTGCTCTCATCACTTTTCATGGGAGAATGGAAAAGTGCTGATCCCAAGGCTTTTATGCTGAGGGAAAGCAGATAAAAATCTGCAGGTGTAACTTAAAAAAATTGGTATGAGAAGCACAAAATAGTGTAAATAAGGCTGAATTTCTAAGGAAAACAAATGAAGATCAAGCATGCGACGGCAAATAAGTGAAAAGAAGAATTTAATGATATAAGCACAACAGTGCGCATAGTTAATCTAAGTGGATAGCATTTTGATTTCCAGAATATCTGTTAGTTTTAAGCTACAGTTTTGATACAAAAAAAGCACAAAGATGAATGGATGTAACAATCTCTATTTTATTTTTCCAATAAAAAGGAACTAGTTATAATTGACTGTAACTCTGCCTGGCTCCATCTCTAGAGCGCCATAGTCATTCTGGATATATGAAAATAGATTGCCCATTCTAATCCACTATTGTTTTATACTCTTTGGGGCCCACTTCTCAGCTGGTGATAATCAATGGTATTAGTCATTGCAATACACGGAGCTGATTTACTCTATCAAGGGTTCTGGCCTTGAGCAAAACTCACACAACTCATTTAATTCTCTTCCTAGCAGCAGCAAACTTAACAAGGCTTGAACAAGAAGTTGTCTCCTTTCATCCAGTGTGCCAGCAAAAGCTCAGAAATGCTGTCCATACGCTGATGAATCATTCCAAGAGCAGCCACCAGAACCCATGCGGTTGATGTTATGACCCTAGGCTCCCCAAAAAACGAAGTTTTCACTTTGAGAGCTTTTCACAAGTTCTGCAGAACTGTTGAGAAATCAGTGTTTTAGAGCTAAGGCAAGAACAGTTTGGTTTTGTGACATCCTCAACCATTACCAAGATGTTCAGATTTTTCTATGCCTGTATTTTCTTGGCCAGAATGATCATGCCTGCCATTTAAGAGTGTCATAAAACTATAGGAAATTTACCTGGGCTTTTCTAATTTCGGCAACAAAACAACTCAAACACAAGGAAAAGCCTTCTCTGCCCCGCCCCCCCCCACCCCCCATGTTAACTGGCCACATCTTACTTGAATTATCAGTTTGGAAAAAAAATAGGAATTGGCTGCATTTAACTGTTAAGCAGCATTTTCAATCCAATTCCAAATGTCTAAAGCGAGCATGAATTGGGTATGAATTCCATTATTCAGTCGCAATATTATTAGCACGGGAGGAGCAAGGTTCATCACTGTTGTCAGCATGATTATGCAGCTTTCCCATTTGCCTTATCTCCGAGAACATACACAGCATGGTCCTGATCAGGTTTGTCATCTTCCCAATGCCTTGGCCATGATGACAGTCAGAATGAATGAACAGATTGGCACTTTGAAGTGCTCATTGATATCTTGAGGTCAGATGTTTCTTGCATGTTTCTGGACCCTTTCCAGGCACATGGGAAGCAACAGGAGCAACTGTAGCGCAACTGGCTCTGCCAGTATTCCCCAGCTCTACCCTGCTCCTTCCCAGCATGGCCTGGCTGGTTAACATGTGCCAGAAGTCAGAGCAGAAGATTGCCACTTTTTCTTTTTGGTAATGAAGAACTGTTACATCAAAGCAGCTTGGGAGCATTGCTTAAACTGTCTTGCTGAATCTGAGCTAGCTATCAAGCTATTCCTCCCACATAGAGCAGAACAGCTTGGTCCTGCTGTTTAGGGGTCCTTGCCAGCTGCAGAGACAGGAAAGGATTTTTTTGTCTTCATTTTCACTTGTTCTATTTTCTCCTGCGCAAGTTTGTTAACATTTGCAGCGTGGAGAAAATGTAATTCAAGAGAACACCCAAACAAAAGGATCAAAGATTGAAAAAATAGAAAAAAAAGAAGACAAGATGTATTAGCATGGCAGAACTCTCGTCAATATGAATATTCAAGAAGAACAAGTTCTGAAGTATTTAATCTATTTCAATATTTATTTTTTTCTAATTCCTGTTTTTATTCAAGCAAATGTATCCCAAAACACGCAGAAGAGATGCAATTGCAAAGATGTCACAGTTCTTGTTTGAAGTAACTCACATTGTTAAGAAGATAAGTCAATGAGAAACTGCCCAAGGGAAAGCTTAAGGAATGTGCCGTGCTGAGATTAAAATAGTTTATAAAATAATAGCAGCTCTAGGACATATGAATTTAGTTGAAGGTTTTGTTTCCCTCTCCACGTTAAAAATAAATGACACTAGAACAAACCTTTTTCAACTTTAGAGTTGGCAGTTACCATTTTCTGGTACACTTTTTTTTTTTAAATCCCTGTCATCACCAGCTCCTCAGAGCAATACATAAAACTTCTTTAAACAGCCAGTGAAATGAATGTTTGGCACACTTTGCAGCAGTCCCTGGGAAGCAGCATGGCTGCAGCAAGATGCCAGACAGCAATTCCTCAAGAGAAGGAAGGTGTGCCACCAGCAAAAAACACACCCAAAGAATGCCACTAATCAGCAATATTTTGTGCTATTTTCATAAGGAAGCTCCACTGCTGTGGAGAACTTTTCCTCCTCAAAGCCCAAGGCTAAAATAGATAAATTATAAATCAGCTCCCGGAGAAGCACTGCCTTACGCACATCATATGGGTATTCTTGACACTGCTCTTCTTTGGAGATCTCCAGTCCCAGGACAGAGGAATCATCTCCTTGATACGGATGAGCCTTTCACCTTTCAGCCAACAATAAATTGGCTCTTTTCAGCAGCTCAGACAACTGAAAAGATCTGTGCACCGCCATGATGTGTAATGCTGCTTGGCTTCCTAGCACATTCTAACACCTACTGCTGGCAGTGCTCTATTCCAATGGCCCATGAGAAAAGGCTATGTTTAAATGCCCAGGTAAAGATTTCAGGTGACACTGCAAAATGATTTCAAGACTCCAACAAACACTATGAGCCAGTGTACTGCTACCTACAACATGACTACTCCTATTTACTTGATTGGTCCATTTACTCAATGAGTCACATGGAATGTTTAAGAATGTGTTTACAACAAAATGCAAAAACCCAACCAAAGCAGCTGCCTGAATTCATCTAACATGAAGGCAGTCTTCAGGTTAATAAAAACAAATAAAACATAGCTCCTCTGTACATCTATTCTGCTTTACAGAAAAAAAGAAAAGGTATCGAGAAGGGCAACACAGACTCAGGAAAGGTATTATATAGCCAATGTAACCTACCATCACCATCTTATGGTGTAGGCTTAAGACACCCTAACTCAAAAATTTCTAGGTAATTTGAACTCTTGAAGCAAAATACAAAAGACAGGTAATTTCAGAGATATACAGGATCCAAACCAAAAAGAGCTTTGTACATCAAAACCAGCACTTTGAAATAAACCCGTAAATAAAATTGCAAGTCTGAAGCAGGTCAAGATACCACTAAGAAATCAGGAAGTCACTAACCCATTCCGGGGTGGGTCAAGGATACCTCCAAATGAAGTGCAGTAGCAGGTTCAAAATGTGGAATCTGTGGGCTGCAATTTTCACATCCAATACTTGCATTACAAGAATGTAAGAAATTACACCTTCCTGCCCCTTCCCTAATGACGAGTGACATTGGTACCAGGACAGAAATGTGACTGTAAAGATACATGATACCCAACTAGTATTTTGTACAAGGCTTATTGCATACTTGAATCATCAACAATACTGGTCTCCATGCAGCATAATTGCATCTTATTCTGTGCATGGCCCTACCATATCACTGTTTCAACCTCTTTACTGACCTTATTTTCTGGATTAGAAAAAATCAGGATCTTCCCAAAAGATCACTTTATCCATTCCCTTGTCCCAAAGCAGAATCAGCTGCTGCTGCAGAAGAACGTCCAAAAATCTTGGTAACAGCATTCAACGATGGAGAGTCTGTTCATCCCACTGCCCAACTGCCTTAAACATGAGACAGCTTTTCTGAAGTCTTATTGTACTTTAACCACTGCCTCTTACCTGTTGCAGACCTGAAACAAAGCCCAGGTAATTTACAGACTCAACCCTCTGCTGCAGGCTTTCAAAGATTTGAAGACTGCTACCACATCCTGCCCTTGCACCTCCATTCCCCATTTTCTTTGCTGCACTGAACCACACAACTCTTCCACTCCTCTCATTTAGTTAAAATCTAACATCTAAAATCACATATTTCATTAAAATAATTTTGACAATCTTACTGTTCTCCTTTGGACTGTTTCCAGGTGGTCTCAGAGGGACAGAAAGAAGCAGAAAAAAGCCACGGGAAGAGAAGAAGTGGGCACAGCCTGGGTTTGCATCTCTCTGCACACTGACCGAAAGGCCCAGCATGACAGGAACAGAGAAATTCACAGATGAGAAAGGTTCTGCCCCAGAGCAAAGGAGAAGCAGAGGAGGAAACGGAAGTCTGAGGTATAATCCAATTTCTTGTCTGCTCACATGCACTGGCCATCATAATGCCATGACTAAGAGTGGTCTGTCGGGTTGCAAATTTGTCGGTTGTCATAAAAGAACATAGAAACATCTTTAATAGCTATCTAAAAAGGTTAATGACCAAAGTTATCTGCCTGGGCACTGAAGTATGGTCCTTTTAATATGTGTGGGGTGCCCGGGGCACATGGCAAAACAAGCTTTCTTTTGTTTGCACACTGTGGTTTGGAAGGCACATGAATTCTGGGCAGCTGGAATTGTGAGGTGTTTTCATGGAGAAATAACAAATCAGAAAAAATCCCTTTGAAACTTCAGTTTGGTCTAGAAGATATCACAACCTTTGCACAAATCTAAGGGTCCATACTCTATCTAATCTACAGATGAATCAGTGGCTCAGCAGGTTGCTGCCATCTACTTATTTTACCTGTATGTGGGTTTACAGACAGGTGAGATTCTCATAGCTACTAGATTGATGGACCCCAGACTCTTGGTCCCAAAAGCAGACTGGTTTGCACATACAACCCTCCCCCAAAGCACACTTTTTTCTTTTAGACAATGTCCCTCATGACATTTGAGCATCTACTTTTGTAAAGTTTGTCTGAATTCTTTTCCGCTGGAAAATAAAAATCTTCTTGACCATAGGAAGAACCTGGCAGAAGAAAGTTTCTGATCTTCCATGAAAAGATACTTTTTTCTGCCATTTTATTTTTCCCACCAAGATGTAAATGAAGTTCTTCCACCAGAATATTTCTAGCATTTACAAGAACTTACAAAAAAGTAAGTGCCATTTCTTGATATGATCAAGAGTTTGAACACATGCCTGTTGCTCTGCTTTTTTCCCATGATATAAATGTTTTCTGCTCTCTGTGACCTTTATTTTAAGCAGTTTTTCAACTGTATTTTTTGTCTGTTTTACACTCCAGCATACAAATACTGAGAAGAATACAATAAATATTCACAAAAGAGAACAAAAGAATTATTCACTAAAGGGTAGCAAAGTAATCCAGGACCTGAGTCCTGATTTGTATGGCACTGGATGCACTTGGTAAAGAGGCTGTTGTGCTCCAGAAGCTCCTCAGAGAGCACTTCTAAGCCTGACAGAGACCATGAATCAGAGCCCTCAGCCGCAGCAGTTCACAGCCAGGGATATCCATGTAAACTGAAATCAATAATGATTTAAACCATGGTACCAGGCCCTCAGCTCTGGCCATGCCACGGAGTCGGTTGCCAGGACAGAGGAGGGATGAATCACTGGGACAGGAACATCTGACCCCACCTCTCCATGAATCATCAGATCTCTTGAGCCTGCAAACCTTGGACATCTGGTTATTCCTGAGCTGCTCCAGTGTAAACATTGTAAAATAAAACCTGAAAGAACCTGCACCATACTCAAGTCACAGTTCTGCATCTTTTTAAAGGCAAAAGCCAAACGAAACAAACCAAAAAACCCAACCCCCAAATTCCTTGTGAAGAAGTATTTTTTTTCTAAGGGGACTGCTGTTGTGTACTCAACATTTTGTTTGTCACTGTTCATAGAAAATTAGGATTAGGAAGTATGACTCAAAGTTCTGAAAACACTATCCTGGAAATACATTAAAAATTAATGTCTCTAATCTATTTTCATGTTTGAAAAATTGCTTTAAATATTTTTAAAAAGGCTGACTCCTACTAAAATGCTTCACAATACTATAATTACTCCAAATACAAAGTTCAGTAACAAACCAAAGATAGTTAGCAGGATGGAAAACTTGGTGTGTTTATATTTGACGCCTCCATTCTTATCCATGTTAGAAGAATACTTTGCAAACATATATGTGTAAGACTTACTGCAGCCTGCTGAACTTGTCATTGTTAGCAATTACCTTTCTCATTTTGTACTTGTGAGGGCAGTTGAAAAGCATGTTTTTGTTCTAAAAATGTTTTTCTCAGAGTTATAGACCCTCGCACCAGGGCAAAAAAATCAAGAAACGTATGATTTGATGAAACCAACCATCTGCAGCAGCTCCTGAGCGAAGAAATCAAGAGTGAGATAAAGTAGAAACTCCAACTTCTTTCTGTAGTATTGGAAGATAAAATTCAGAATCTTAGACAAAATGTCAAATTAATCTTTTACTCACGTGCTTGTCAAAACCATAATTCAGTAGCAACAAAGTCAGAGTTAACTTCTCTTTGAAGTTTCATTACATTTACCTGGGTGTTACTTTCAACACAAATACTTCTGCACAAGCCAAAGCACATAGTAACTGTTGCAGACCTGATTCTGAGGTCAGATGGAGGCAATTAATCATTTATTCCACTGGACTTGTTGAAATTAGAACGAGACAAATGGGTTCATCAGAATTACAGCCCCCTAGCTGCAATAAATAAAATATATATTCAAATCTGTGAGCAATTTTCTATTACTTAATCTTTCATTTTCATTTCCCTGCAAACTTTACCCAAATAGAAATTAAAGCACTGTGGCTGAAACTGAGAGCTTCATGAGTCCATAAAAGGCACAAGACTAATGTTCTCTATGTGATGGAAAATTACAATTCTTTGTGTGCATTACAATACTTTTACAAGAGTTGCTATGTAAAAAGAAAATACTGATGATCATTTAACGCAGTAAGAATTCACTTAAATGAACTGCCAGAAGAACAGAACTCTTAAAATAATTGATTTTTTCCCCACATCAAATGAAAAATGCATAACACTGTGCAATGAAGTCCGTTTGAGCAAAAATCATTTTCTGTCTATTAAAAGAAACATAAAATACATTGGGGTACTTAATTAAAAGTCTTAGAACCGATCTGCACACCATAAATTTACCAAACACACACAAATTTAAGAAAAACACCTTAATTAATGCTTTTACTAAATCTATGGGTCCTCCCAAATATTTTATAAGTGTAGAAAATTTACATTCACTACAGTTCGAAGAATAGCACCGTTGCTAAGAAATAAATTCATAACAGTTGCTGCCTCAGTGTTTCTGCCAGAATGCTGATGCCTTACATTTATGGAATGTATGGAGTGATTTGGAAATGACAGCTATCTCGTGACAGGCAATACCAGCAGACAGCCTTTGAAAAAAATCCATACTGACCTCACCTCCATCCAACACCTATTGACAGTTGTCACTCAAACTGTGATATCACATAAACACTTTCCGATCTGAGGCTTAAGTTTCCATAGCAGGGCAAAATCCTGTTAACTTCTGACCCACCTCTCAGACACCCTTTCTGTTGTATTCATGTTTGCAAACCGCTGACAGGTTTTTCAAGGCAGAGCATGTATGACTTGTGCAACACCACATTCCCTGCCCTCTAAGTTCCTTCCCTTAAAACCCAGTCAGAAACTTGTTGCTAATCAAAGGTAAAGAAACCTGCATCTGAAAAAGAGACAGAGCAATCCAGAGCAAGAAATAGAGTATTGTTTGAATGTATTCTGTGAAAGACCTACGGCACTTTTTCCACGTGGTCTCTTCTACCTCCTGTTATAGGTGGATCAGTTTTCCCTGTTACCCATTTCTTTTTATTTCAAAACTTTGGGTAGCTCCAAAATGCTGTGATGAAATAATGATGAACCACAAAACCACACTGTAGAGATCACATAGATTATAAAGAGAGATGAAGAAACATAAAATCCTCTTCAATTAGAAAACTTAGGACCTCCATAAGAAGGCAGCAGGGAATGAAGTGTTCTCAGTGTTATAAAAAGAATGATGTATAGCTGCAAAGAAATTAATGTCCATCAATCACAGATGTTGATACAATATTGTAATGAGAGGTTTCAGAAACACTGAGCATGGATGAATGTTTATAACCACATCTGCCCCTATGCAAAACTTTTGGTCATTTATAACAAACTAAGGAATTCTTCAAACTCTGTCAAGCAATTAAACAAGATCAGTTTCTCTCCCTCTCCAGCACTTCAGTAACAACTGCTAAAGGTCAATATTCTAGTAAATCTAGTAACAACACAGCAAGTTTATACTCAAATACTATAATGCTTCAATCTAGCCTTTCTTGTTTACCTTGTCCACCCTAAAAAAGTGCATCTTACTTGAATGAAAAACCATGGATCTCTTGGGCTGCATACAAAACATATCTTTGACGAGTAATTTATTTGCCTTTTGCTCTGTAACACAAATTATAGATATATTTCCAAATTACATTTTGCATTCTGAAACTAAATACAAAATACAGAGGAATGGCTAGGAACTTCAGCCAGGTTTTTGAAGCAAACAGAAACTTAGTTTTGTAACGGAAGTTTTGTAATGCTTGTAATTCACAGGAACTGAGAAATAAGATCTAGTCTTCATGAAACTGCACTAGATATGGATCTAGAATGAAAAGCTGTCCCAGAAAATTAGAGAGAGTTTGGAGATATGGATTTATTCTTAAGGATATATTCCTTCCTGGATGTCAGGTGCCATTTGTCACACCTTGGATTTTGCTGTCCATCAGGATATAGGTGAAAAAAAATTTAAACTGCTTCATAGCTCAAGGAATTTAGTCAAGAGACATTTTTATACAATAGAGAAAGAAGTCATTATCCATTAACAAAGAATAAAAGATCCAGGAAAATCTATATTAGTGCGCATATGTACAGTGGCAGGATGCACAACACCACATTTCTTGAAGAAGTACTGTTGCAGAGTGTACTGCAGCCCCACTAAAAATATCACATGCTTTTGGCCTGCCTAGTTTGATGCAAGGGTGCAGAAATGCTTTTTCCTTGCAACAGGGCTAGAGAGACACATAGCAACTTCTGAATCCCCAGGTATTTTTAGTTCATTAATTCATTAACTTTGCTTTACTTCCAGGTTTGAAATTGAATTAAAGATGTAAAAAAATCTCTTTCCAGGCTCTGGTCCTGAAATTGATGCTCCATGGCCAGGCTGCTTTGTCTATACTGAGCCTCACGGACTTCTCCATGGCTCCAGGCAGAGTGTCATCAGTTTGCCTACATGCTGCTGGCTGCAAGAACAGATCTCACAGTGACTGACAATACCAAGATGTGCCATTAAATACCATGTACACAAGCCTTTCCCCCTTTTCTCTTTGGATAGATTAGAGAGAGGGAGAGCAGCTGCACAACGAGACTGTCACAACATCCACCAACCCATTGCTGAGGATCACACCTGACCTTGGGCCACCACCCACTGCAGGCCTCAGAAATTTCTTTCTTCTCCCTCCACCCTGTGGGCCTCCCACAGCTGGAAGTGAGAAGCTGGTGCCAGTGCACTGCTGTTTTATTGAATGTGTTATGTACGATGGGGGACCAAGATCATCCAAACTCATGTCATCTGGGAGCTTTAGCATCCATTGTGTCAGGCTGGTTTGCACTCCCCTGAATCCAGCTGGTCTGAGATGCAAGTACTTGTCTGACTGGAAACACCAACCCATGGAAGTGCAGTGGCCCTTAAAGTTTAGCAGGAAAGATAAGCTTGACATTTATCCATTTTCAGGATACTCTGGAGCTCTATGCTGGTTCATTGGTACAACCTTCCTGAAACATTGACACTGAGCCATTAAAGAAATGAAAATGTATGGCTGTAATGACAAATCTGCTCTGTATGATGTCTGTTGGCCAAACAGGAGCACTTGTGGATTCTCTGGGATGAAGTCACTACCACATGGCAGGCCCCAAAAGTGTCCAGGGAAAACAGGGATAGAACTGAGGCTGTCTAGTGCTGTTCAATCTCTGTGACAGAAAATTACATAATTCTCATTCATTGACTATGAGCTACATGCAGTAAGGTACTGATGTCAGAGAGATAATTTCTATTTCCCTCTATACATATACACACATCTATTTTATATATATATATAATCAGAAAAATGCACACACATATGTAAATATATACAAAAACTGTATAAAATACGGGATGGTCTCCAGAAGTGTCCCCACAATCTGAGTGATTAATTACAAGAAAGCAGAAGCCAACTGAAAAGAGACATAGAACATATCCTATTCCTATTTTCCCTTCCCACACAGTCTGGTGTTGTTAATTTAAATTTCTTAATTTAGTGACAATTAGAGATGCAAATCTGACAGTGTGTAAAAACCAAAATTAGGAAGCAAATAGTAATGGTTGGGTTGGTACCAACATCAAATGGTGCCTTTAGCATCACATCTGGTTTGTGATCTGAGAGGACTACCTCTGCAGGGAGAGGCATTCACAATCATCTTCGAAAGTAGGAGGAAGATTCTCATTATCAGGGAATATATCTGCTAGCAGTAAATTATGAGCTGAAGGAACACCTTCCTCAGTACTGCAGGAGCCAGACATGAAATTAGGAGGCTGTGGTGATGTTAGGCCAGGTGCTGCATGACTCCACAAACTTCTTACTCAGTTTTATACAGCAGGGACAATTCATGGGAATTAAAGGTCTTGGTATGTCTAGTAGAAAAAGAGAGCAAGAGTGGAAATAAATGATGTTTCCTAACATGTCATTGTTAGTAGACACCAGGGAGACAAAAGAGTTTCATAAGCTAGAAGACAGTGTTCATACATTAAGAAATGCGTGATGGGCCAAATAACTTTAGTCTGCAAACTGGAGCTAAGTTTCTAAGACTCAGAAATTTAGGAATCCTGAGCTGTCTCCCAGTAAGAGGGTAAGGAACCCAATTTTCTTTCCACCTTATTAATGTGGTTTTATTATATTTTTAAACAGAACAATGTGAAAAAGATACCTGTCATAGTACAGACTGTTTTAGAAGCCAAGAGCTTTCTTCTAGCCCTGTATCCCTACAAAGCGAGAAGAAGGAAGAGTATAAAATAGTGCATGGGTAAAAAAAAGAAAACATGATTCTTGTTAAACAGCTTGACAAGAATATTGTGGTTTGGGAGACAGAAGGGCAGCAAGGGGCAGGGTTCTTGAGGGTCACATTGCTTTGCAGCCCAGGGCATGTGGTGGCCTCAAGCTTTATGAACACTCACTACCACGGGGTCTATTATCTGCCAGGCACCACTGATGCCTGAATTACTGTATTTCAATAAAAATTGCAGCTTTGGTACTTAACCCTATAACTAGATTGTTGCTTTCCCTTCCCACGCTGAATCGGTATCAGCGAAAAAGTGGAAAGCAGGATAGCTGCCCCTGTCCTGCCCCCTCAGTGGACACACATATATGGCAGCTCTGGGCTCAGACAGGCCAGGGACAGAGTAAGTTCAGCTGGGGATGAACGCTAAGAATGCGCCACCACAAACCACAGAAACATTTGTGCAAGCCACAAAGTATAAAACGCAGCCTGACTGGAGGTAGAGTGGAGACGTTGTGTCAGGCGAAAGCAGACATAAACTAATGAACTCCCAGAAATTTAAAAAATCCCCTAAAATACATTAAATTTTTTTTCTCTGTGACAGCGTGCTGTAAAAACCCAGAAGAAAAAAAACGCCACCAAATCATGCAGCTTACAAATGCCTTTATGGATGTAAACTCATTAGTCATTTATATATGAAATGAAAAGTATTAAGATAAATGACACTATTTACCGCCATGATGCACCTAACATCAAAACAGATGTGTATTTTCAATGTTGGGTGCATTAAGCACATTATCCAACTTTCAAAATACAGTGATTTATGCTAGAGGTTGAATATGCCCAAGCAGCAACTAAAAATATAATAGAAAAAACCCCAAACAACCCAGAGCAGATCAGCACAGCTAAGATACAAAGTCAGCCAGAAAGCTCAGATCAACCACAAAATTGGAAGGTAAAAAGTAAATAAATCCTTGCTTTTGGGTACCTTAGGCAAAACCAATTTTTTTTCCCCCCCCTAATTGTTCACGATGTTTTCCAGGATTTAATCTGTAGTCCTGCTACTTAGCGACACAAATATATTTACCAACCAAGAAAAAAACCTTTACGTTATCTGTATTTTGTCAGAGAATCCAGCAGAAAAATATATTTTCTGATAAATGCACAAGCCAAAATTTCTGGAATCAAGCATACTGTTTTCCAACCTTGGATTTTCCACATCAAAACCACAGCAAAATATCCATCCCCTCACAATACATCCCAAAGCGGACACACATTTGTCCCTTAACAGGGGGGAGCAAAGAAAACAACCAAGATTTTTAAATTGTCTTCCCCAAATTTGACTACAAGATAAAAAAAAGAAAAATTTCTAGCCATTCTGCTTACTTTAATAACCTTGTCAAATACAAGCTCGTCGCAACTCAGTTAACCAGCCCAGGCACAAGGGATTGCCCTTGGTGTGGTGGCCCACTCTGAGGCGATTGGAAGAAATTTCAGGAGAGACTTTACCTGCTGACAGCAGAGGGGTTCCACCCTGGACTGCTCAGCTTAGTCAGAAGGGCTTTCCCTCCTCGTTAAACAGCACCTGATCAGGATAAACAAAAGCAGGCTGAAGCTTATATACATTTACCGCCCTATCATTGTTGAAACATCTGAAATAATTTTAGCCTTGATTTGCAGCCACCTGTCAGCCAGAGCAGTTAGCTGGTACTGAGGCCGTATGCAAAAAATGGAAATGGCCGGAGCGTGCATTTAACGTGTGGGCAGCGAGCCCCCTCAGGGTTGAGCTCCCTCACCAGGAGCCGTGGCTCTGCCCTGGGGCCACTCTGGTTGATGTGGGCATAACGCTGCAGGGTGGGAGGTCTTCACGTCTGCTCTCTAAAAACTGGCAAAGGCATTACCTTGGAAAGGGCTTTGCTACTGTTTAGATACTTTGTTAAGGGCATTGAGACTAAAAGAAGGGCTTTGAAAACAAATTAGGGAACTCCAGTATATTGTGGGGATTTAAGGAAAAAATCATCATGTCATACGGTAGTAGCATGACCATCTTCGATGTGCAAGAGTTCTCCTGAGTTTACAAACTGAGCTCAGTGATATTAAAAACTTGGGCTTGTTTTTAAGATGCAAAGGAACAAGGCTGCCAATATTCAGGAAATAGTTCCAAGAACAATTTGCTTCATTAGCCATGGGTCTGAGGCCCCCTCTGAGACATATCATCACCTCAGGGGTAAGGAGAGGCCGATGGGGTGAAAGCCTAGGAATGCTTGCCAGCTCGTCCACCAAAACGGGCAGCTGGTGGCCGGCAAGCAGCCCGCTGAAGGTGCAGCTGCTTGGCTCTGCCTAGTGGGAAGAGCTGTCCTGGGAAGGCACGCTGGAAAAGAGCTTCGGCAGGAGGGCAGCGCTGTGGGAGAGAGTTTACAGGGACTGCGCGGGGAGGACAGCTTGTCCGACCCTTCCCAGAGCCACTGAGGGGCTGTGCCCACCTGGCAGATGTACTCCAGGAAATGCTGCCTGGTCCTGCTTTCAGTAACAGATTACTTCAGAGGGGGCTCCCTGGGAAGGAATGTGCTTCCTGCGGGGAGTCCAGCGCCCAGTGGGAGGTAGGGTGTGAGCTCACTCCTCTCACATTGTCGCTTTGCCTCGCTGGCTCTGGAAGTGTCCCAGTCCCTTCGTGCTGCATTACATTGCTGCACTCTGCTGCCGGAGGCTGTAGGACACGTGAGCGTTTGGAAAACCTGAAGATCCAAGTGACCTCTCTCCGGCCTGGCTCAGATACTCACAAGCATTTGGCTCTTGGAAGCAGAAATTCCTCTTCTCCTCTCCTAATGCTGCAGCACACAGACCTTTGTTGTCTCGCAGAACAAGAAATGGATTCAGTTTTATTTGTTCTTCAGGGAACAAATAAAATCTACATGGAAGCAGCAGTAAGGTGGAGAGATCTGCAGGTCCTGAAACTGCTCTTGGCTGAACGAAAGCGTATCAGCTGCTGCTTTCATAAACCTGCTGACCAGTTTAGGACCCAGAAACAGAGCTGGACTGGTGAAAGACTGCTCAATAGTTTGGGCACAACTTTTTTACAATTTAGAAAAAAATATTTCTGATCACTTCTTCAAGACTATGCATTTTACCAGCTGCCCCTTGCAGCTCATTTCTCACACAAAAGCTTGAGGGGAAAAAACAAACCAAAATTATTCTAGCTACTCTCCCTTCAGGTCTTTAAAGGCGCTTTTATGAGTATCCTTTCTAACTGTAAACACCTGGAGGACAATCAGATGGGGAAGTGTTGGAGACCACGTGAAATATTTGGTGGTTACACGGTACCGAGGGAGTCTGCGATAAACATATGAGAGACAAGACTAGCTAAAGACTAGCTGGTGTTATTTGTGGATAGAGTCAGTTGAACAGAATCATTTAGGTTGGAAAAGACCTGTAAGAGCGTTGTGCCCAACCATTAACCCAGCACTGCCAAGCCTAGCATAGAGCCACGTCTCAATGTCTTTTAAATACCACCAGGGCTGGTGACTCAGCAAGTTCCCTGGGCAGCCTGTTCCAGTGCTTGACAACCCTTTCAGTTGAGAAGCTTTTCCAGTAGGCACAGAAGAACATACTCCATCTCTATGGCCAGCTTCTAATAGCAGCCATTCACACTGCTGGGGTCAATAGAGACAGTATGTTGTCAAAGTGTGTTAACATCCAGCTTAATCTTTTCTACCCAAATCTGTATAAGACTCATTTTACTCATAACATTTTAAACTCATTATTTAGTCTCTAAGATCAGGCTAAGAGTTGAACTGCTTTTGTGAGACCTTGGGGTCAGCCAAGGCATTATTAGCAGGGTATTCTGAATATTCCCATCAGTGCAGGGAAGAAAAACCAAACAAATCCTTAATATTAACTCATGGTGTTCAGAAAACATTATGTGATGCACCTCTATTAGTGCACCTTTCAAAACCTGTCTATTATTCCTTGATATTTGGGCCAGGCCATGCAGATCAGGCGAAGCTTTGAAGAATTTACTTTCCATGGAGGAAGATTTTTCAGACTCATGGGTCAGGACCTTTGCATTGAGAAGCATGGTGAGGCAGGTCATGCAGAAACCTGTGATGGATGAGCTAGATGTAACATGTGTTCTATAAAATTTGGCGTACAACTGGCTTTTTACTTGTTCTGTGTTAAGAAGTTTCATTCTCCTGTAATTTTGCAATGGACATGAATAAAATTTTAAGAATTATTCATTCTTTCATTCTTCTCTAAAATGTTCACAAATAAGTTTTCCTCTTTTCAGATTTCACCTCTTATTTCACCCTCAGTCCAACAAAAAAGAGACTGTAGACACGAGAGTAATGGAATAAATCCCAACTCTATTGTTACTAACATTTTAACAGCATTGTCTGGGTGTGCAAGTTCACACCTCAGTGAGGAATAGGATGAAACACAGAGAATTGCCATCTTTGCAGCTGCTACTAGCTGACATGGCAGCAAGGCAGATTGCTGTGAGGACAGCGCTACATCTGCTGCCCTGTTCATGGCAATGAACCAGACTCTCCATAGCCAGCTTCCTTGTGCTGCTGACATAGTGCAAAGGGATGCTAATAAGGCCACAAATAGCTTATAAAGAATTAAGATATTGAAGGGAAAAAAGGAAGTCACACTCACCTAAGCGTGCCAGACTTGAGTTTCTTTCACGTGGGTCTTTCTGTTATTCACAGTGTGTGATGAAGGGTAAATTGTGGGAATGGTGGTGTAATGCTACAGCCATCCACTAATGGTCTATTCCAAAATTACAGTTCAGCACAACTTCGTAATTACTGTTACCCACGGGAGGGAGCAAAATGCCTTTAAAACAGCCCTTAAGAATATATTGAAGGGAGTCCTCGCACAAGGAAGAGTTTAACCCCAAGAAAAAAAAGACAAAACCTTTGATCTTGATAATTTGCTATGGCCTGAGCACACAGCTTAGGGCAGAAACATTGGCCTCTGCTATCTTCAGAGCCTGGAGTGGCTGCATGCCAAGCAAATGCTCTGCAGCCCAAGCATAAGGATGGCTCTAAATAACACCGGCTACCAACAGCCCAGAGGGCAGCAGTGCAAGAGCTGCGCGTGAACTGGGGCAGGCAGCACCACTGCCATGCATCCTGTTTTGGCAGCAAAGTGAGGTGTTGATTTTGAGACTGCCATCTTGAAGTTGTCTCTCGAAATAAAATAATCCTCTTATTTCCTGCTTCACCAGTTTTAAGGTTGCTTTGGTCTTCTGGGGCAGTGTAAAGCTGTTGTAGCTCCACAGGGGAAAATCTTGGCTATTCCTCTTAGAGCAAAGCTTGACTGTCTGAGATGTTGTACAGAGGAACATGAATCTCAGTAACCCTCTGAAAGTGCAGTATACACAAATAATCTTTGTGCCTGCAATTCTCTCCTGGCCTGGATGCTAAGGCAGTTTTTAATGAGGATTTGGCTCTGAGTGCATGTTTCCATGAAATGCTTACAATCTTCTTTTCCAGCCCCACAATAATACCTACATGCACAAAAATAATAAAGTCTCGTGTACAAATATGCAGAACCCCATGCCAGTTCTTCAGCTTTCCAGCCCTTCTAAAGACTCCAACAGAGTGACATTAGAGAGGGGGCAGGAGGACAGCTAAGATTCTGACACCCAGAACAAGGAGCAAAGAACATATTGGAATGCTTTGTCAGGTCAGATCTTTATTCTGGCACTGAAGACAGAGCTATAGACTGACAGAAAGTGTTTATGACCTGAGCAGAAAGAAGACAACAGTGAAAGGATCAAGGCCTGTTAAACCAGGATACAGCTGTCTCCAGAGAACTTGATCCTGGCCAACGGGCTTTGGCAAGGAACAGTTCACATGCAATAGCTGTGTTTTGCTGTGGATGGCTGCCTAAATCCCAGCTTAAAGTGGTTAAGTGCTCTACTCCCCCTCACATGATGATCTCTCAGTCTGATAAGTCTAGGAGAAAGGGATGCAAAAATAACTAAAAATTAGGTTTTATATATTTTTTAAAAAAACATTTATTTTCATTATGAAAAGAAATATAGAGGGGATAAATGCACATCACCTTTTTGCTTCCACGAGGGTAAACAAAATTATGGGAGATGGCAGGAAGACAAAAAAGCATTCTGGAAAGAGAAAGAGAAATCTAGTTCATTCATCATAAAATTAAGAAGTCTAATGATGTCAAGAGTATGAAGAGATGCAACACAGAATCACAGAATATGCTGCATTGGAAGGGTCCCATCAGAATCATTGAGTCCAACTCCTGGCCCTGCACAGGACAACCCAGGAGTCACACCCTGTGCTTGAGAGCACTGTCCAAAGGCTTCTTGAACTCTGTCAGGCTGCCTGGTGCTGTAACCACTGCCGTGGGGAGCCTGTTCCAGTGCTCAACCACCCTCTGGGTGAAGAACATTTTCCTGATATGCAACCTAAACCTGCACTGATTCAGCTTCATGCCATTAATAAATAATTAAATAAACAAATAAACACTGTTCACTGACTTCTGAAAAATTGTCATTATCCTTAAAAATGGGTCATAACAAACCATTAAAGTAATGCTACAAGGTTTTTCTGTACTTTCAAGAAAAGTAAAATGATTGAATGTTTCTATGCAGGAAAATACAACCTTGACGAACCAGTAATTTTGTTTCAGGGATATACAAAACATGAATGAAGAGGATCAGGAAGGAGAAGTGTCCACATCAACAAAATGGACTGTCACAGGGATAGAGCTACCTGGAAGAGCCCAAAGGACGGCTATCTGTGCAGCTCAGTCACTTATTGGTGCAAAGTCTTTGTGACCAGAAAACCCTTTGACATTAACAATTCTACTGGGCAGTGACAGTGACATCAAGTGGATACATTAGTGAATTAAACAACTGAGTTGCTCTGATACACAAGAAGCTGTATTTTAGTAATGATTCATCTGAAAAGTGCTTCTATCATATGACAGATTGAGAAGTGATTTGCCCTTTGAGGGACTCTTTGGGTTCATGTGTACATCATCTCCTCCCTGCATCTTCATATGAAGGGTAACTCCCACTTCATTTATTTGAACAGAGAAAATGGGGAAATTTTCCAAAGAGGCTGAGAAAAGGGTAAAAAATTGGAAGCTTCATCCTTCCAGATACAAATAGCAACAGTTCATGAATGCAGAATTAGTTTGGGAAAACTCAGATGCATAAAATAGGGCTGCCCCAGGCTGTTTTAGCTTCTTCACAACAATGCTGTAGTACCTATTTAGTGATCCAGTAATGCCAAGCAACTGCTGATGACTTCATTATCCACAAAGTATGCATGCATGCACCCCAAATGAGTCCACTGCAAACGTACTCGCATCATTAAATTTTGAGTAAGGTACCAAAGCTTTGTTAAAATATTTGGGGACTCTTTAATGAACAGACTTCTTTTCGTCTGTGTGGGTGAAAATATTCAAACACAAAACCTTCTAGGTAGCCATATTCTGAGATAAAACCACACCATTTTCACCATGAGAGTGGTGGCAGTGTCTCTTTTATCTTCATCTGCCAACACCCCTGTTTCAACCGTATACTCCCGTGTGACCAATACTTCCATTTCAGCCTAAGTGCCTGCCATTCACTGGAACTTTTCTTTATTAGGATATTTTATTAGAGAGTTTGTATTGCTTGCTCAGCACTGCTGGAGTAGTGCCTTGCAAGTGAAATCAACAACAATACTCAAGTGTGTAGTGGACTTGGTGGAATCACACTCTCTTTTGGTAGTTAAAAACAGGCTTGCATTTTGTCTTGATTTCTGTCAGTGTCTGCCTGCTCACTACAAAGGAAAACTAAGTGTTTTAAACCTAGATTAGCTGGTGACAGAACCTTTGGTGGCAACACAACCTTTGATGGCATGGCCCAATATAATGTAGTCCAGATATCAGTGAATTTTTTTTTACCATCTCCATTGTCTACAGCTTGCACCACACAGGCAATGTGTGAATATCTCTTTGATTTATGTGGATGGAAGTCTACAGAAATGCAAAATCTTGCATTAGAGCAAAGCATCCTCATGTTTCCCTCATGGAAGGTGTGGCAATGAGGAGCTGCACTGCTTGCCACCAGCATCCTCCAGGTATTGAGCAAACATCTCCAGACACTCTTGCTTTGCCCAGACTGTACAGAGGTGCCAGGGTGATTTCCCACTATCTCCACACCCACTAGAGCCATTCCTTGGACAAGGTTAATTTTTTTGCCTGTGAGAAGTTTAGGTCTTTTGCATTATGATGAATCTTTGCTCCCTGGTCTTCTCCAAGATACCAATCAAGGTCCCCTGGGAGACTCACAGGACATTTTTTCCACTTCAGTTTGCCCTGTGCAACTAGGGTGGTTCCCAACCTTGCTCCCTTTTGAGATGAGAGAAACACACAAAAGCAGATGAGAGTGCCAACAAAGGAAGGATTTCATGTTTTGACTGGTGCCAAGATGGCTCTTTCATTCAGCTTTTATCCTTAGAAGCAGTGTTGCCTTAGACTACACATCTGCTGTAAAAGAACAAATATCTGTCTTTGCCCACTTCGGTACATACATCCTCTGTCTCCTCAGAGGCCTGTGCTCCTCACCGCAGAGGTGCTCAACTTTTGCTGAAGCGAAGTGACTGAAAATGACACTGAAAATCAATAGTAGAGCTAAGCACACTAATACCCTCTGTGTGCTTCAGCTTCCAAGACCAATCATCTGCTCTTCAGGAAATGCTGAGAAGAAATTAAAAATTTTTTTAAAAACCCACACTTTTATTAATTATTGTGAATATATTGCTGCTGCAGATGCATAAGTGAAAGTAGGAGTTACTATTCTTTGTCACTTCAGAAAAAGCTTTAGAGAAGTGCACAGTAGGCCTTACCTTACTGTTGATGAGTACCTTGTAAAGGATTTCTTTATGAAAGGGTATGGAGAAAAATAGAATGCAAATCCTTCGGTAAGTAAAGCTGAGATTACTTGCTTTATGAAAAATTTAGATTTCTGGGGAAAAAGAAAGAACAACTCAAGAGGAGAAACAATTTTCTATTGTAGAACTGCAAACCATTTGCTCAAATGCTTTCAAGACCTGTGCTAGCATTCCCTATGCAAACCTGGATGAACAGGCTTCCTTCTCTACAAAACCATTGTAATGTACCTAGGCCAGGAAAACACTGAGAAGCCAAAACATTTGTATAAGTTCAGTGTAACTGAAGAATAATTAGTACATAGGTAAATAATAGGGTGTGCTAATGCAATGTAAACCTGCATGAGATCTGTGTTCTGTAGCACAGACTTCATGTCAATGTCAAAGAAAGAATAATGCCTAACAATTAGAGTTTGTGATGCTGTCACTGGAGGAAAGGATTTCATTGTATGTCTACAGGGATTGTCTTATCAGGCCATTTGGATGCAAGATAGTGATGGTAAAACTATTCCACTGTATGCCTAGCCCTTCTGACTATTGCATTACAATGCTGTCAGGGTGCTGGGGCATAAAGATTTTACTGCTATCATTCTGAAGCTAATACGTCCAGATACAATGATCTCAGTGTAGCTTGTTTTCCCAATAAATTTAAAAGAAAAACCAGATAAAAAGAACTGAAAAATCCAAAAACAATACTGAAGGTTGTTAAGGTTTTGGAAGGGCACTCCAATTTATTGAGGCACATAAGCTCAGAATCTTCCATTTTATTATAGCACCAGTTGTGTCATGAGGCTCTGGGATATGATGCATGCAGTTGGAATGGAGAACCCTAATTTGCGAAATATCCTAAATGTTCTATTTTTGAGGTACTGTGGCATTTGAACACAGGTAGCTCTAGTATTCCTAGAGGTCCTGGAGGGAACACCATACGTAGTCCTGAAATCTTTCTTAGATGCCAAATGTTTGTTTCTATTAGCCACTTTAATGCTCTATTCATACAGGGTTAAAGTTGACTGATGGGGTTGCATACCCTTTCCAAATCACCAATACATCTGTGTCCCCATTTTTAAAGATAAAAAAAATGAAGTTAAAGTATGTACCATCCCTGCCTCAAAGCCTTAGCTCTGCCCCCAGGCTCAAGAGCAGTGCAGCTAATGGGGGTGTGTACGCTTGCTGCAGCCACGGCACATGTCTGACACACCATCCCCTTGGCAACCCCTTGTCTCATTTATCTTCCTGAATGCTCGGCTAACCTTCTCTATCTTACAAGCAGCTGCTCTGATTGGCACAGATGTTAATTAAACTAGGTAGTAACAGAGCACACGCTGGAAAGGCGGCCCTCGGAGCTGAAAGGGATCCTTGTCCGCACCACTGCCCCACTGCCACTCTTGGTTATGTGCAGTGTGGAAGGAGAGAAGAAACAATAACCCTACCCATGTTCCTGAGACCTGTAACAGTCTCATGAAGGCAGAAGAAGGGACAGGGCAAGCCTCAGCTGGTGGCAACAGGCAGCAAAAGGAGGTTACTGGTGAGCCAGAGACATGGACAAAACATGGCTAATTGCTAACAATGACCTAAGTTAAATTTCTGTTTTCTCTGCCCATGGGTAGCAATCTTTTTCCTCATTTGGGCTCTGTGATCTTCCATGTTGCCCAGAGTATTCATCCAGGGTGAAATGTGCCATGAGGATATGAAACAGAGTTAAAATGAAAAGAAACAGGCTAATGCATCTTTCAACCCTCTTTGCTTTTCTTAAATTTTTCATCCAATATTCTGGAAATTCCCCCCCTAGATATTTTCACAGTGACTTTCCTATTTATTAAAGAAAATCACAGCTATAAGGTGGTCCTAACTGTGAGAAAGACAAATCAGCAAGTTTCCCCTGAAAATCCCCTCTACTGTAACACCCATTCACAGAACACTGCAAAAGGCAAGAAACTCCCAGGACATGCTGATACATGAATTTTGTTGGACATAATACATTTTAAGACCCTATGCTTACTCCAACGTGAATAAATCCCTATCTAATTCTCTGATCTGTAGCAGAGCACTGGTCTTCCTGTACCTGTTTATCTTGCATCAAGCTGTGCTGCAGATACAACCAGAACTGCAAATTTTGAAGGTTTTCGCTGCCCCAAAGAGTTGATGAAAATTAGGTACTGGATAAGAATGACTGACACCAGGTATATCACACTCAGCTTGGATCCATCACTGAACATTCATGCAAAGTGAAAAAATAATTATTGGATGCCACCTGTTTCTTTGAGGGTGTCATGAGAATTCCTCCCTCAAATGGTTGAGTTTTTACTTCAGATCTGAATAATCACAGAGATTTTTCAGAGAAAATCTGTGGATTGTGCATTTAAATGGAAATAGCTTATTATGAGAAAGGAAATGTACTTGATACAGTTTTTACTAACAGCTTTAGATTCACTTAGGTTCCAGATAAGATTAAAAGTATCACCAGAAACTAGCCTGTTTAAGCACGTACTGCAAGTTTGAGAGTGTCTGGACCAAACCCCTCTGCAACCAAAACTGTGAGCAATGAGCAGAGATTATCTGTACTCCCAGGTAAGAAATTACCTGCTGATAACTCCAGCTGAGCCACTGGTCAGTCTCCCCTCTCATCAGTCCTCTCACTCCGTTTTGTGGGGGCACTGCAGCTCCAGAAGTGCTCTCTTTCCCATGGTGTGTAACCTGAATGCTTAAGGCTGTAAAAGGTCTCGGAGGATGTTACCAGGTTCAAGTCATTACCCTTCTCCCCAGCCAACATGCTGCTTAAGAACTTTATGCTCTGTTTGCCTTAATCCTTGCTGGTGCCATTAGATGTGTCGTGCCTCTCCTTGCCTTCTCCTACCAGTTGTGATTTAAAATACATCAGAATATGACCCAGTTTTATAGTCACGGCGGGCTGTTTGCAGCACACAGAGCAGGTAGGAAGCTTCTCTAAGCTCCCCGTCTTTTTGAATCAAAAAAATCATATGGTTGGTCTCACACATCCTGTGCCAAGCTCATATGAATGGAACTTCAGTCCAACTAGAAGAACGCTGCTACCATCATAGTATTAAAAGTACAATCCTGGCTCTGTTTGCCTGCACTTGAAGTGCAAACATTATATAGGTAGCACAGAATATCAGTTTATTCTATTTCCAAAAATTAATTAAATAATAATAAAAAATTCCTTCTATCTACCTAAACTGCCGCTTTTCCAAGATGTTCCTAATCAATAGCCATGCTCCTATATTATTCCCCTGTTAAGTGCCATCATCATACAGTTCCTGTAGCTGGTGAAACTGTTGAGTTTACTTTCATAGTTTCATATTTTTCAAACAGAATGCAGAAGAAAAAATGAAGACATTATCTAGGACCTGAAACCAACACCAAAGCCCAGTCAGTATGTATCAGAACTTTGTAATTAATACGTTTCAGCTCCCTTGTAAAGGGCTTAAATAATTTATTCCTATTTCATTGCCAGAAAAATCTCAATGTTCTTGTATTAAATATAATATATATTCATATATATTTTTCCTTAGTGTGTTCCAAAAACAGCCCATCAGCTCTAAGAAGCACTTCTTAATGCCTCCACCATATGACAGCATTTGTTTGAAATATTTGCGTGCCATATAGTTCAGAGCACCTTCTTTTTTCCAGGCAATAGCTAAAAATTTTACTACAGCATTAAGAAATTTTAATGACTGTTAAAAGGTTCCCTAATGACTATAATAAAGGATAATATTTTATTGATGTCAGCAACTAGCAGTTGACTTATGCAGCACTACTTTTTAATCTTCTGGTTTGCTGTGCTCTTATATATCTATGTTCCAATTCTTAGAGCAAAACCTGATGCATCTCTGCTGTGATTTAATGGATTTACTCATATAGCTAAAGAAGTCAATGCTGAAGTTACTTTATGAAATAAGTGCTGTCTCTCCAGTGCATATTCAATTTTTCACACTCTTTTCATGCTCATTGTCATTTACATTTGGACAGTTGTCTGTGAACCTGTACAATGCCTTCCCTAGGCTGGAAATCCAAAGCCTCATTGTTTACGCCACAGTTTGTTTGCCAAGACACCAGCAGAAGGTCCAAAATCTAATTCCCAGGTAAAGAAGACATCCCAGGCTTGGGTGCCCAGTCCATTTGATTGCCATCTACTTTGGTAACAGAAATTCAAGCACAAGTTTGTTACCACCTGATGGTCTTTCCTTAGTCTATGGAAGTACCTGTGTTGGTCTGTCAGGACATCCTGGAAGCCTACAAAGAGAAAGGTAGAAAGCCTTTGAAAGATCGTGCAAAAGATCGTGGAATCACGTCAGCTATTTTTTCCTGAATATACCCACACCATAAGGAAGTGAGATGTGGCTGGGGTTCTGGTATATTTACACTTTTGATTTACTGTATGACCTTGGGCAAGTCACTCATCTCTTTTGTGTCTTTCTTTCTGTATCTGCATTACAGAAACAATAATTACATTTTCTGCTTCACACGGTTCTTCTGAGGCTTATTTAGTGTTATCAATACACAACGCTTCACAAAATAGTGGAATTATTTTAACAAATATGTCAATCTGGAATGATTATTGAGAGCAACAAATTCAGAACCAGTTCTCACAGCAGTTCTTAGATCTGCCCTCAAAATGCCAGGTATCTGTCTGAGGTAAAAAAAGCTTTTGAAGAGTTGTCTTATCAATGGAAGGCAGGAGTATCAAAGCCCCAGGGTTGCTCTGGCCTCTAAGTGTAAGAATATTAAAGTAACATAGATGCATGGCTGGAGCAACCCTCATTAACTTGTGTGAGAGGGAGTTAGCAGGGAAAAAGCCCAACACACTGACTGGCTCCAAGCCCTGGTTGGGCTGGTGGTGGCCCAGCAGAGCACAGCCCATTTAAATCACACTGCCCTCTCACATTAATTCTTGCAGAATGCTGAAGCCATGCTGCTTTTGATCACTTCATTCATTTGATTACTCCAACTGATCAAAACAGGGTTTGGAGCATGTCTTGCACACAGAAGATAAAGGATGGAAAGGGTGTAGGCACGAAGGTTTCCTACATAGAAGTCCGGCAGTTCTTTACAACTTATTAGCAGACCTCCCTGTCCTTGCAGAGACCAGGAGAGTGCAAATTAACAGAAGCAATTAATTACTCACACGTAAGCTGCTGGATTCAGTCCGGGGGAATGGAGAGGACAACAATCCATGAGGTCAGAACGGAGCCTTAATGAGCCCTTCTGGCCCAGACCCTGTGACTATTCAATTAGGCACGAGACCTGTCTGCGTGCCAAAAGGCCTTTCGCCCCAGCCTCCGGAGCTGCGGCACCTCATGCCAAGCCACAGACCTTGCCCTGGAAGTCTGGGCCGGCGTTAAACGCTACGTAGTTGGACTGCTCTGGATCTCAGCCTTGAAATGAGGGCAAGCGAGTGACAGCCCAGCACAACTGCAGCTGCTCTTCACTTCAGTCTTGCCTTTAAGCACATTGTGTTTTGTCGTCTTAAATTACAGTAAAGTTGCAGTCAGCTGGGGAAACCCAAAGGCCTGTGTTGTTCTTTGCTGGTTTCTGCCATTCAGAGTTTTCTCTCATGCACACCTATAGTTACTCAAAAATGCTTAAATGCTATAATATTCAACTGAAGGTGGGGAATTTTATGTTTAATGAAAACCCAGCTGATTTTTTTACATTCATTTTATCTTTCACCCACCTCACAAGTCTCCTTCAAAATGATTTCTTTCTAAGTGATTAATTTTCCATGAGAAGATGCTAACACCAGGACAGTGCAAAAATAAATATCAGAAAAGAGCAAGCAAAAGGGAATGTGTCACATACTGACTACAGGGAAACAGTGCAAAACATCTAATCACAGCAGTGCCAGGAAACTTGAACCTGTCCAAAAGGATCCAGTGCTCTCAATGTTTAATTGCTGTTGATGGCTGCTGGTCAGTCATGCATGACAATGTGTGTGTCACGCTGCTTCCTGCCTATGTTCATTCCTGTCAGCCTTCACTCCAGGTGATGAGTACAGCTTCTCTGACCAGAGGAGAGAGGGGAGGAGAGGCGGGGGCAAAAAAGAGCCCTCAGAGACACAAAGCAACATGTACCCAAATAACCCAAGCTACAGGAACAGCACGCCAAAAATGGACAGCAAAGTCCAGCTTTCATCAGCTTCTCTACTCCTTCTTATTTATGCTTAAAACAAACAAAACAATACAAAACAAAAGCAAACAAACAACAACAAAAAACAACAACAAAAAAAGTGCAGCATCTGCGACTGACAGTATTCACCCTGGCAAGTCTCAGGTCTCCTGTTAGCTTGATTATATGTTTGAACACGTGCTCGGGGCTGCATGAAGCAATTTGAGTTACAATCGAGTAGCAATGAACATTATCTTTTTTGGGGAACTGGAGCTTTATAAACCTCCTCCTTGAGATAATAAGAGAGAGGTAGGAGGAAATGTAGGAGAAGTAACTTAAAAGGTCTAGAAATTGTATAACAGCTTTCCACTGTTTTCTTAGTGACTGTTTAATGGTTTATGTATCTGGGCCCAGGTTCAGCAAAGCACTTAAGCATACATTTAACTTTAAGTATGTGAATGATCTCATCCTTATTCAGCGAAACCCTTAATAAATGCTTAATTTTAAGCCTATGCTTAGCTGTGTTGCTGTAGCAGGTCTTCATCACACACTTCTGCATCCTGCTATGTCTGTCACATAATTAGAAAGAGTGCTACTCTTTTACCTCACCCATTGCTCTCTTCTTTTCAAAACAGCAATCATTATTTTGCCATTAACTTCCTTTTGCTTTGTGCAAAACCAATGCCTGGGAGTCAATACATTCCTTAAACACCCAGAATATATCTGCTCATTCCCATCCATCTGCAGTTGAAGTCAGGGTGAGTCCTGCTGCGGTCTCCAGTGGGGGCTGGGTGAGGACAACACTCCAGATGAATTGCAGCAGTACATGGACTGAGTTGTCTAAGAATGGGAAAGGCAGTGCAATGGGGAGGTTTTTTTCTGCAATAAAAGCACAGTAACAAGCAGATTTTTAGCAGATTTTTAGCAGATTCAAAATTGATCCGACTTCAGCTGCAGTTGGGATACTTTGAGGAAGGAATTAAAACATAATTTCTGGACCACAACATTTCAAGCAATTAGGAGATAGAATATGATGTTAGTTTTGATGATGTAATTGTTTTACAATCGTCTCATTATTCTTTCTGTGTACTGCTTTCATTCATCTCTCCAATAAGTGGGAAATGAAGGTAGAATACAAAGCAGGGAGAAGAGCTTGTTTCACACATTTCTGGCTCATTTGAAGATGTTCTTTATTGCAATTGCCACCCTTTCCCCTCTCCATATCCACACCCACTCACCAGTGAGAGTCGGGAAGACTGTCCAATTTCATTTATGTTAAGGATGATGATGAGAATCATGTTTAAGTGCTAATACACAGATATGAATTGAGAAATGCTGTGTGGGGAGGTCAGTCCACTTTATTTTTCCTGAATCGGCTTTTGCTAGCTTTGATATTTGGAACAACTTGACTTCCTCTGACATCACTGAGGAGAGTCTATGGGTCTTTAAATTATTGTTCTTATTAGTGCTACTACTAAAGAGGTAATATGGACAAAGAGAGCAATAGATGCACAAGGAAGAATAACTACTTAATTTATGTTATTTAATGTATGTGCTCAGTCATTTTTACCATAGATTGAAAAGTGGTAGCAAAATAACTTGCTAAAGAAGTCCTGAGGTACATTCAAGTGTCACAATTTCTATGTTCAGAAGTTCCATGGAAGGAAGATAAAAACATAAAAAAGTAGTTTTGCAAGAACAGAACTAATGAAGCCCTGTTTCCTACAGCTTTGTGCCTCATAATTAATTGTGAGCTACAGTTGAAGCTTTTCCCAGGGGTGGGGCACATATGGTCCATCTCTCACACTTTCTGAGAAATATATAGATAGATATACTGTGTGGATTCTTTATGGTTAATAATGCATGAACCCACTCTGCAGTCTTATTGTTAGGCAGGCTCCTTATCGGATGTCTTTTCTTCCTCTTCCTTCCATCTTTCCACAACAAGTACAGAATTTTATTTTAATCTTGAAGATTACTGCTCTGCCAAATTTGTCTGAAATCACCAAAGAGATTAAAACCCAAATAGGTTAAACTATACACATGCTAAAATGTATGTTAAAGTACACTACATACACAAACATGCAAACTGTGTGACTGAATAAGCCTTACTCCTTTATGAAAAGTGGCTTCCAACTGCATACGACACCAGTAGATACTTATTTTCGTAACATATAAAAGCAAAGGGAAAACACTATCATTTAATCCTTGCCCTTTTTTGGCATGGAGAAGTCACCAACACTCATGAGAACTGCAACAGAGATAAGCCAAATGAGCTCAACAAGAAATGACAAACTCACTGCCAGCATGGGAACATGCCATGAAGTCAAGTCTGTGAAGTTCAGGTTTGGAATGCATTATGGATCTGAAGAAAAGCTCAGACTACAGTGAAGTGCATGCTGGCACTGAAGAACTTTGTCATATATGGCCCTTTCCTTTCTGTTCTGCAGGGATGTTAATGATTTGAAGCATTAAAAGGCATTGTTCCTAGTTATGGTGATTTTCTGAAAATGGGAACTGTGAAAACAGGATTATCAATCCATTGGCAACTTAGAACCACTTTTGAAGTTGAGGCCACATAATGACCGTGTGTAGAGGAGGATGCAGCAAATCGCTTGGAACTTGGCCTTGAATAAGATAGCCAAAAAGCTCATGTAAAATTAATAAGCAGCCTTCCTTTTCATTTTAAATGCAACCAAAGCCCAAATGCTGGAATAAATACATTCGGTATACAGACAGAATTTTCATAAATCAGCCATGCTTATCCATATCCTTTGTACTTTGTAACCATTAGCCATACACTCTATCGAACATAATGTTTCCTAAGATCCCTGGTGGCTTTGGTATTAATCTGAATTCTGTGATTCTACTGTCAAGTTTAAATTACAGATCTGACCACAAACTCATTATAAAATATACTGCTCTATTCTGTGCTTCTCTTGTCCTGATTTAATATTTTTTGGAAAAAAAAAGAAAGAAATAAAAAAGGAAAAAATTGCCATTGCTCTTGCAAAAAGACTGATCTCTGTGATGTGGCAATGAGCCAAATTATTTTAGGAAGTGTTGAAAAAAGAAAAAGGATACATCTTCATCTCATCCATAACTAACATAAATTGGATGTTTGATGTTAGATATTTATAATAATTATGTACCACATTTATTTATTTATATTTTATGTAAAGGATGAAAGCTTAATTCTCTTAACTACCAGGGGGCAAGTATAATCTGTCCAGAGGAAAGCACAATATGGCCAGACGAAATGATAGCTCTCTCACACTGCTCTGTCATTGCAACTAAGCCCTGACATGAAAGCCTTAAGGGTGTGGTAAAAAGGACTGCCCTCCAGTGTGCTGAAAGGAGACTTCAGCATCCTTGCTCATTCGTTTTTTGTATAAAAACTGACAGATGTGTCAAAGGTGTGATAGTTTTGTGAATAAGTAATAAGTCCTGACAAGTTGGACCTTATCATTTCCTTCAGCCTAAGGTGAGGAAGGAGCCTGGGGTAACAGCAGGGGCAACAGAAGAACCCTGGATGGGACTTGCGGGATGGCTCGCCTCGCTCGTCTCTGCTCCTGCTGGAACAAAATGGATTTGATGACAAATCTGATCAAATTCATGCCTGGTGTAATTTTGGAGAGGTCAGTGGTGTTACACCAGGGGAAGCATCAGTCCTTGGTGTTTATTTAGGGAAGATGGCAGAGGCTTTGGAATAAGGGCAGTGCATTGAGCCATGAGCTTCCTTCCCCTCAGCAGCGTGGTGTGGATACTTCACACAAAGAGCAGTTGGTTATCAAAGTCATGTATGAGTACTCTGTCCAAACCTGTGCTTCAGCATGGCTCACAGAGAAGGGGCAATTACTGCACTTGGCCAGTGCGACCCTTAGATGCCTTTCTCAACACTGCCAGATCCACCTGAAATCTCTTTCCAAACAAAAGCAAACCAAGATTCTTCTCTTTGCAATATCTAGGTCATATTACAGGAGATTTACATTCAAGTGGAAGTAAAAGAAAGGAGATTGTAATATATTTATTTGTGAAGCAAAAGGTTTGCCTTTCTGCAGGGATAGCAAAGCTCATATTTACAATGCATAGATTTGCAAAGATCACGAGTGCAATGAGAAATATACATGGGGTAGTTTGGAAAGCAGGAATTCCAGATGGAAGGGAGCATATCCGAATGAGAATGCAAAAATATTTTGACAAGTAAATACTCATGGACTCAGTATGTGATTTTCATAAGCTTTCATCAGAAGGAAATAAACCAATATGGACATGACAGCAGCTGAGATACTTAAGAACATGATTAGCACTCAAACTTGAAAAAAAAAAAAGAGTTTGGCAAATTATAATGCTACTTAGATTTCCTTATCTATGTATTTTTTTCACTCGGGTGTGTAATAAACCAGGAAATCTAATATAACATTCCAGATAATAGGAAAAAAACCAGATCGGGTTAACATATTGCTATATACATACAATATATATAGGCCAAATAGACAAAGGATGGGACAACAGGATACGGTGTAAGAGTGTGCTGTGCAATGGCATTTGACTTTGCAGGTGATGGATGGTAGTAAGACACACAACCTCAGGGATAGAGGAAACTGGGACATGTGGAAAGCAAAAATCCCAGAAGCATAAGAGGAAACTGCAGGAATAGCATGGCAGTGAAGGACATTTGTTGAAGAAGTCAAGAGAAGGTCAGAGGCAAGAGCCAGACATTGTAGGGAAGAACACAGAGCCCAGTTTCCTGAGTGCAATGTAGCAGGAAACGGGTTCTGGAAAGGGTGTGGGGGTACCAAATATATGTGATGGGGCATAGAGATCTGAAATACTGCACAGTGAGGCCAGACAAGTGCTGGCAGATGGGTTTGGACTAGGGGTAACAGTCCGTTCCACATTTCACAGACCTGTTCTAACTACTACAACCTCCCCCCACTTCTTTATGTTTTAAATTGCTTCAGTGCTGTCTTTCCTCATTTTTTTTCTCCTAAGGCCTGAAATGTGATGCCTGCTATGAACACTGTCTTCTTTTGACATTTTCACTCCCTGATAATGCTGCAAGCTAGCCTTGAATTTTAAAAAGTGGCACGCATGCACACACTCAAGCACTCCCACTCTGACGCTGTCATTCTCATCAAACATCTGGAAATCTGTTTGCCAGAGTGCTGCTGCCAAATGCTCCTGCCTCATCCAGGCAGAATTGTGCTTCCCCTACAGGGTAAGCAAGAAGTGCTCGAGAGCAGATTTACAGCTGTTGATGTGGCAGCACTGAAGCCTTGTGCGGCAACTCAGAGCTCCTTATTTATGGTTTTAACCCCCAGAGGAGTTTGGTTAGAGAATGGATTGGATGTGGACATCCAAAGCCTTCTTGCAGCCTGAAGATTCCTTCCTTTTCCTTTTATTTCTAGCATCTTTACCGTCCAGCCCTTCATAACTGTGGCCAAACACAGATGGCTGTAATTCCCTCAGACTCTGAGGACAGCATCAGCCTTGGTATTGAGACCTTGCTAGGCAAAGTACCACAAGATTTCATCTCTTAGCCCAGGAGAAGATGAAATGGAGGATCAGACTTCAAGGCATCTAAGTGCCTAAATCCTATCCCCTTTCTAAAGCAGTTCCTGACCTGAAGAAAATTCTGTTTCAGGCAGAACACATGAAAACTAGTAACAAATATTGCCTTGTCTTAGGTCATAGGAATAAGTCCCATTACCCTGACCTCCTCCTCTGCCAAAAAATTAATTAGGCAAATGAGAGGGAGGGAAGGCAGGGAGGTGGCATTGAGGCTGTGAAGTATAAGAGTTGGAATGATACATATGGAGATATGAGAGAAAGGGATTGTATTCAGTCCAAAAAGATGCTTCTCTCCAGGTCTGGATAGTGAGTGCAAAAGCAGAGGAATTGCAATGGGAAATGAACAGAGACAAGATAACAACAAGCCACCCGCAGAGACATAGCAGAACAGTAAATAAAAGGAAAAAAGCCTTTCTTGTACTTTCCATAATATCAGGACTAGCATCCAGGATTCCCAGTGCAAAGCCCAGAAACAGCTGTTTCCTTACTAGCCTAAATTAACTTAACAGAAAATTTACATCTTGGCTCAGACATTCAGCATGCTGGTGTGCAGACCAGAAATACTCAATTTCTAAAGGATTTTCCCCAAAAGGAGCAAAGCTTGCACACCAGGACACGGGGAGGCATTTGATAGCACAGCACGGAACGGGAAACTGGCTATTCCGTCCCTATTAGGACAGCTGGAAGTTACAGTAAATGGGCTATTGAGAACAATGGGCTGGAGCCAATGGAAAGGCAACTTCCAAACATTTCAATTTAAAGGTCTCTCAGCTATGGAAAATGATTGCCATGGGGCTTTGTTTCAGGTCGAGGCACCAGGGAAAGTGCGTTTAGAAAGCATGATGGCATCCCTCAGCCATAGGCACAGATTCTGTCTGCAAACGCTCGGTTGTGTGCACGCCTAATCTTCATCCAACTTGGAGGAAAAACAGCACTGAAAGGCAAGGAGTTTTTAGTGAAGTTGCAGTGGTAAAGGTCCACACAGGCATCTCCTCGTACAATAAAAAAATAAAAATCTGAATATGTAAGACCTGTATTACTCCTATGCTGTTTAGTGGCTGTCAGGCCAGCCTCAGGAAACAATACTGAGGACTATTGTGCCTTTGATCCTGATGATGGAAAGAGCAAACTGTGTATTTATTAACAGTGTTATTTTAACTGCTGAACAGCTAGAATAAAATTAAGGCATTTAGACCTTTTTTCTCTAATCATTTATAAACTTATAAACTTAGTGCTCCAGCTATGTGTTTATCTTTCAGAAAGAGCATGAACAAAACCAGCCAGACAAATAACCCTAAAGATGTTGAAAAAGCGAAGCATTAATAAATTGTTTGAATTTGGACAGTCCACTGGTCCGACTTAGGAATGAACATCTGAACTAAAGGAGGTTAGAGCTATGCTTTTTGTAAGGCCCAAGGAGAGATGCAGCCCCGATAAGTGGTCACTGTGGCTCACTAGAATGGAGGCACCGTGTCCAGGCAGATTGGATGACTCGTTGCAGGCACAGAGAACCACTGACAGAAAGAAAAGGTACCCCTGTGCTCATGTCATACCTCATGTTTTTGAAACGGTCCAAAGTAAAACTCAAGAAAAAGAAGCAAAGAGAAATATTGCCATGTTTTGCCTTTTCAACCTTATCTACCACTGCTTATTTGTGCTCTTAGAAAGATGATGAGTGAGGTTGGAAAATAGTGAGTTAAGAGTTAAGGGGCAGATTTAGCACTTCTTGAGTTTACATTCGTTTTCTGGCATCATTCTGCCTTTTATGTCTCTTTCTGTGGTCACACATATCCCATCATGTATGTCCTGCCTGAGGTTTCACATGTGTGTCTGCATCAGCAGTTTCAGGGTAGTGGCCCAGGAGTCAAAATGCCAACTCCCTTTAAGCTCTAGAATGAATCACTTTGGATTCTTGATTACCCAAGAGCAGGGAGACTTATATGGGAATTAGTTGCGATCAGCAGATGATTAGCTTATTCTACAAGTCTCATAATTTTATCTTGCTCAGGAAGAATAGGATTTAGGGGGAATATGAGTCATTCTAATAGAACAGATAATCGTGCCCATTTTATAATTGCGAGAGTAGGCTCATTACATTCACTAGCTAGCTCAGCTGTCAGGAGCACTGTTTATAAAGAAGCTTGAAGACTACCTGAGGCAGCTTAACTCTCTGAAAACAAAAGCATGGTGGTTTTGAGGCACTTCAGAATCAGTGGCTTATGTCCCAGTCTTCTTTCCATGTATTAAATGTATCCTATTATAATGTGTGAATGTAGCATGTATGAAGTACAGCACTCCTAAGAAGAGAGGGGATGAAAGATTCACCAGCACATGGGTTCAGAGGTACAGCAGCCAGGGATGGAGAAGAAAGTTTGATAAATCAAACAAAACTTACCAAGTGTGGTAAATCAAATCTGCAAACACCGGAAAGAGTCAATAGAGGTTTTAAGCAAAGTAAGTATCATTTATGTCCTCAAATCAGTCTTTGCAGAGTAAATAAAATAGGCTGATGTATGGCTTCACTCCCAAATGGAAACAATTATGCATTAACACATCTTTTAGACCTTTCTTTTAGGCAGAGATCTAATGGGTACGAAGGCATGAGTAGCAGATTAGGAAGATTTTTATTGCATCTTTCAGTGGTTCTATTACAAACTATTCAGTTGTTTCACTGTTACCTGGAGTACATAAAAGTCTCATTCATTCCTTATGAAAAAGATTTCACACAATCTACCGAGAGTGGTGATTTGGGTCTATTACACCTTGCTATGGAAACTATCTGCTCTTGTTTGGGAATCTTCCTACAGAATCATAAAATTATTCATGTGCCAAAACTTGAACTGCATCAGCAAGAGAGTGCAGATTCACATCTTGCAGGTTAGAATCCTTTGTACCTCTTCTCTTTTACAGGTTGGGTTTTTTTCCCCCCTGGAATAGCATTTTAAAAGGACCCCACCATTTGTCATCTCTACTTTTTTTCAGTCTATCTAGCCTCATTGTTTTTAAGTGCTTATGGACTAAGGTGGTGACAGCTGATCTGGTTTTTATTATATTTGCTTTTTTTTCTGTTGCACACTCTATGCCTACTTTAACAGAAATAAGATACCAAGGAACAGAATGGTCAAAACAGTGACAAAAATGAGGAAAAGACTGAATGCAACAAAATTTTATTTGTAATCAGCTTTGTTCTAATTTTGGCTTGCCCAACAGTTTTTAATATGCAAAACAACAGTCTTTCATACTGATTTAATGAAAATGGTCATTTTGCTGAGGGTGTGCTATATATCATCCAGTCAAAATGTGAATATGCTCAACTGGGTTGTTTTTTGTTTTTTTTTTTGAGCTCAGCATGCCCTCTGGTTTGTTTCTGGTTTGTTTTCACTTTAAAAAAAAAAAAGCAACTAAATCTGCTGCTTTTGCCAATTCAAACGTTTTTCATTCTTTCTCAAAGCCAAGTCATTTGTTCCAGCTGAAAGTTACTTCTCTTGAGGCATTTGTCTGAGGTTACTTCCTTTTCTCTCTCCAGCCTGTCCCCACATCTATTCCTTCCATATATCATACGAACTAGTCTGCTTTGAACCTCCCCTTTTGTCAGCCACAATGCTGTGGAGGGCGGTGATTTGTAGGCTCGGAGCAGCGAAGACAATGTATGCCTGGGTCAGTAGTAATTAACAAATGTCAGTGGTCGAGAGGGGGAAAATTCAACTCAAGCCAAACTGAAGCATTTAGATATTTTACTGCTGCATCCTTTTAGGCCTCTCTCGGCTTATAAATATTAATTTAAAGACTATCAACAAGGACAGTAAACGGATTTAGGCATAAAACTTCCTGTCAGCGGTGATTTGTGCCCAATAAAAGGGGAGCTGGATAGAGAAAGCCTGCTTCACTAAGTTTATGATAGACAGTGAAAGGCTGCCATCAAAATAAAAAGGCTTTTACTCTGTCTTGTGTTGTATTGGCACCTCCTACCCTGACGAGCATGGTACTGGGGCTGTGTTGCTCCCTTTCACACCCAGCTCACTGAGGGAAAGGTCTGGGGCAGGCCGAACACTGCCAGTGGGCTCTGCACAGTCAGGAGGATGGAAAGGCAACTTACAGCTGTGGTGCCCGGTAGTGGACAGTGAGATGGAAAAAGCTGACAAAAGGCCATTCCTTTCCTACTAATGCCCAACCTGAAAATAGGAAAGAAGTCAGCAGGCACTGTATACTCTGTGAGAGTGTGCCTTTAAAATGTGACTATATTAATTACAATAATATATTAATTTTCTTCTCCTGACCTCATTTCTGCACAGGAAACATTCACTCTAATCTTTAATCTGGTTTATTTTTGATAGAAAACAGCATCAATTTTATCCCTTTTCTTTGTTTCTCTGAACAGCCTAGTTTCTTTTTCTTTGAGTTGTAAGCCATGCTGTTGCTGACTAGCATGATCATGAGAAGCTGAACACCAGCTAAATATCAACTAAACATAATTATTTAATTAATCTTAACTCTTTGTCCATACTTAGGTAAGTGAGCCTGGATAGGGCAGTTCATGTTTCCACATGTTTAGGTCTCTGACTCATGCTGTCTCTAGCTAGATCCACAAGCCAACATGCACATTGCGTCTGACATGTACACAATGTTTGGCCAATTTATTTATCCCCACTCTCCATTTACTGCTTGTACTGCAGGGGATGCTGCTACATGGTTTCACAACCTTTCTAGTTTGCCTTGCTCATCTGAGGCTTGCAACTTGAATATTTCAGGGAGGCAAATAAAAAGGTATCAACTCTGTAATCTCAATAAATATCTAGCAGTCTCAGTAGGTCATGGTGGTTGTTTCCCTGCCTGGAGACTGTCCAGAAGTCATGCACAAGTTGGCTGGCCTCATTTTGGAGAAATGGTTTGTCTGTGTGGGAGCTCCCTCCTACAGAAGCTGCTCTCTGTGGCTCTTCAGTTCATTGTGAAGGCTTGGCCCATGGAGGGTCACTGGGGAAAAAGGACTGCTTGGGAAAACCTTCTGGGTGGAGGACAGTGGGAGGAGGAAAAAGGAACATGCATGTGGGGAAATACCCTTGTGAAAAAAGCTGAGAGACAGAGCTACACTTTGTCGATGGAATTTACATGAAGCAGAGGCTCTTAGAGAAGATCATTCTGAAAAGAAATGAAAAATACATAAAACTTTGTTTAATTTATGGAATTTATAGGCTGCTGACCAGTAAGTATAAAGCTCTGTTCCCATGGTCCTCACTATCTCTCATGTATTACTTGTCAGTAAATGTGGTGCACTCAGAACATAACAGCTACCGCAATATTTCTGTTCCCACTGCAGCTTTACTACACCCATGAAACTCTGTAATCTTTAAATTCCCTCACTGTTAACATCTGCTGAAACATTATTGGTCCCAGCATAGCCAAGCTGCTCTGAAATTACGTTTAGCAGAGTAGTTAATGCTATCAGTATAATTCTAGAAGCAACCATGTTTTAAAAAGGCTTTATAACTGGTGTGGTGGGTCTGCTTCCCTTTGCTTTCACCCCTTCTTCACTTCCTTGCTTTTTGCCATTATCTCATCTGCAGGCCAGAATTCATTTTTAAAAAGCATTTTTGGTTTTCTTTTGAATAAAATTGTCATTTTGTTTCCTAGCCTTTGACTGCCAAGGCAAACTTCTGAAAACACCTTTGTCTCACCTAGCTACAACATCAAATTTTAAGAGTCCAAGGGGCTGATGGTGGAAATTTCTAAAGCTTTAAGAAAAATAATATCTTTTATCACCCATATACACTGTTTTTTGTTACCCAACATATAAGCAAAATAGACTGGTTGTCATTATTAATAATGATTCTTAAAGTATTAATTTGCAGCTCAAAGAGCTCAGGAGTTTGGCTTTGCTTTTATAAGGAAATATTGGACAGAGGGCATTTAACTAAACCAGGCAGTGTTGTAAACATGTAATTATTCTTAAAAAAATAAAATGCAAACACTCTAGATTATTTGAAGTTATGCTACAGTTTTTTTGGTACTATGCAGTGTAATATATTTTAAAAACCTAGGTATGGCCATATAATGGCTTATATAAAGCTTTATTCACAGATACTCAGGAAAATAACCACATTTCTTGGAAAAAAAATAATTTACATGAGTTTTTCTAAAAAAATTAAGGCCAAACTTTTCATTTTTAATGCAGTGAATCAAAACCCCTGCCTATTCAGCAATTCCTCCTTCAACTAGAAATCCTGATAGCTCTCTTTCAAAAAGCAGCCTTGAAACACACACATTCTAGAGTTGAAATATTACTGTTAAATGTTTATGTTGCTGTTAGATTTTGTATGTTGTGTATTTAGAATATTACTCTAAAAACCATGCTAATTAAAAAACCTCAAGATTTTCTGTTCACAAAATAACGAACTGTATAATTTTGCAACTCCAAAGAATAATTATTGTATTACCCAGCATTGCACAAGGATAGATGGACTGCTAAATCTGTTAAATTCAACTGGTTCCTGATTCATGAACAGCAGTAAATGACATCTGTGCCAGATGGCTGTCAGCATTTGTGCATTAATACTCTGATTTTCCTTTCTCAAGACCCATCTCGTCTCCATTAGTATTTGCTGCTTAAGTGGCAGTGTCCATCATGAGATCATTTAATGCAGGTAAAAGCTATGCCAGTGAAGGAATTTCCCAGGAACACCTTGCAGGATTTTAACGCTACCACAGCAACAGCAGTGCTACATTCAAGAGAATTCATTAAATACTCTGCAGTCTAGTTTATACTTCTGCCCCACATCTGTCTTCTAGTGATGCATTTTTAAGAAAGATTTTTTTGGTTATTGTCTTGTTTAAAATGTGATAACGTGTTTTCAGCAAATGACTAAACTAATGATTTCTTCATGAAGTCATTGCTATGAAAGCGTGTATATCACGGTATGATGCTATTTCAAGTAATGTGGTATGATTTCTTTTGAAACTTTGCATCAGAGTGATGGGCAATCCTGTTTGAGGTGTGGATCCCTTCCTTTCAATCTGTCATGTCCACGTCTGAAGTAGCTGCTACTACTGCTTGCCAGGAGGGACCCCAAACTGTATCAGTGACATCGTTCTCCCAGAATGAGGCAATCACAGAGCCTTTGAGAGAAAAAGTGAGGAGCTGTTCTACGCATCCTTACTATCATACATCAATCTCCAAGCCTGTCATGGGGCATTATTTTAGAAAAATTTTAATGTGGTTTTTTGTAATCAGAACTTGACTGCACTTTCTCCCTCCCGTCTTCTCCTATCGTGACAGAAACTGACACAAAAGTGAGTAGGAAAAACCATTTCAATGCAACCATTTGGAAATTTCTACCACCTCATTTGGGAATCTGAAAAAGCCGCAGAATTTCTGAGAAGTATCTATGCTGGCTAATTAGCTTCTAGCATCCTTGTTTTGATTAAAACAGGACTTGGGACAAATGTGCTTTGTCTGGAAAGTTGCTTTTGGAAAATTAAAATTCAATGCTAGCTCAAGGTAGGAATCTGAATTCTTTTTCAGAACTGCCTTTATAAAAAAAAAATAAAAAAACAATTATTTTGAACAATGCCATATTTTAGATAGTACTACTTTTGTAAAAAAGACATTATTTGAATATTTGCCTCTGTCTCAATACTGAGGTGCAACTAGCATGGGACCATTTTGGAGGAAGCCATGTGGCACATGGGTGAAATGCCAGCTGAACTGGTAGCACAGCATCTATAAGGGCAGTGATGTCTTCTGTGTCATAGTATACAAAAGACTTCTCTTTCCTGACATGCCTAGAAAACCCTACAAAAGTAATCCTCAAATGACTCTAGAGATAATCGGCACTTGCTGAGGGGTGTGATACCTGCATCGTTTATCATAACACTAAACCCAGTACTTAGCTGTACAGAGCACGTTCATGAGTCCTGATTTTTTCAAACTGCTGAACAAATATTTATTTCATTACTTACTGATTACAATAATTGTGACCTGACTTTATGGTGACCAATAAATGCATGATATTCTCCTAATTCATTTTATGTGCAGCTCCAAATGTCTCAAAAGCTGACACTTGCACAAGCTGCCTTTCAGGAAGGGAACAGCAGTCTCCATAAAGTCATATATTGGAAGCAGCATTACTGTGCTAGTTATGGTAAAACCACACTGTACATACTTTTCAGGCCGTAAGGAGTAAATTAAGGTTGTATAAGCTGTAAATCACAGATGGAACCTGGAGTCCTGACTATAAATAGTAATGGCCCTCTTTTAAGTAATTAATGAGATTAAAATAATAATAGAATATGAAATTATACAATATACAATTCAATATATAACTATATAATACATAAAACCCCATAAAATATAAAATAAAAAGGTAAAAATCCAGGCCCTTGTGGGCAGAGGAGGAAAGCAGGCAGTAATGGATCCATGCTTCTGCATGTCTGCCCCAAGCTTGACAAGTCTCAGCCTGTTCCCCTACAGACTCTCTTTCCCCCTATCCTGCTCTTCTCTGTTTAGATTCATTTTCTCAGTCCCATTCTCCTCACATAATCAGGTTCAGCATTATATCCTAGTCCTTCTTTCACACCCATGAAAAGCCCTAAAGCAAATGTGTCATAAATTTAGAGACAGCTCTTTACTTACTGATTAAATCTACTGGATTTCTCACTCTAGGCTCTCACTTTCTGGATAACAGTTTGGGAGCATATGACCTAAACTATCGAGGAAGACAAGGTGTTTAACTGCTGAATTAGATTAAATTCTGGCAGCCACAGGCTTCAAAGTTAAAAACTGCAATGCCTAACTAGGACTGTCGCTAGTTCCTGGTCCAAACCATGTATCTTGCTCTAATTGGATCAAATAATTTGAAGACATTTCAAGATGATATGTATATATGATTTCAACCACAGAGAAAACATGCAATATGGTTCATTTCAGCACTTGTGTAGTTTTGAGGGATTCCTTTACAACCGGAAAATCTAATTACAAGGAAGGCTACAAGCTCCTCTTGGAAAGAATCGTCAACAACAACACTGCCATGGCTATTGAGCACAACAAGAGGCTGACCCTATTAGCCCTGGTAAGACCCAAATCATTATCACTGGGTTATGAACATACACTGTGTGTTCACGGGCAGGGATATCAATGTAGCTTCCTTCCTTCGTATTTGCAGACACAGGAACTCAGCAGCGCATCCAGTCAAATCCCCTTATCCCCAAAACCCAGACACAAGCTCCCTCTCATCCCTTCTTCCTCCTTTCAAAAGAGCTTCTTAAAAAAGCCTTCCCGTTCCCACAGTTGAAATCAGTGTAGTGGACCAAATCAGGGAGAACAGAGAAAAAGCTCTCAAATTCAACTGGTTGTTATAGTGCTCTAAATTATCAAACGAGTCGCACTGAGCAGATCCTCCTGCTCTGAGGCTGACAGAGACCACAGCTCTCTTAGAAAAACTCTGGAAGAGTCCCAGATGAATCCACTGTCCTACCATCCATGTATCCTTCCAGACCTTCTACCCGTGAGTGGATCAGCACCCAGGACTCACGGCTGAAGACCTGATGCTCTGAGGTGGTGCTACTGCACCTAGACCTGGTACTACTCTGGTGCTCCTCATGCAACCCTGCAAATGAGAAATGCAGCTGAAGCAGTGCTCATATTTAGAAATTGCAGCTCACTGTACCTTCCACACTTCAGAGGAGGAGCAATGTGTAATAACAGTCCAATGCTGTTATTGTGATAATGATGATTAATACACAGCCCTGAGCAATCCTAGTCTAAATGTTGAGCTCCACTGTCGTGTTTTCTATCAGAAAATTAACTCAGAAAGAGGCAAATAATTTCCTTAAATACTTTTTAGGAAGAAACAGAGAAAAATAAGGCTTTGATACCTAATTACAACCTCTTTTGAACAATGTGTGGCAATATTCTGTTCCAAAGTGACTGCTGCTGTTAGCTATGTGTAGTGGCACAGAGTAATCAATAGATAAATAAATAAAGTGAAAAAACACCAATTCTTAAATTAACCAGAGTCAGCATTTTATTTTCGGGCAGATAGTAAATTTTTTGAAGTGTGCTCTGTGGCCTTCTTTCAAAGCACTATTATTAAAGACATCTTCTCTCGTCAGGCTCAAGTACTTCCAAGCTCTTTATGCTGTTCCTGACTTTTAAATGAGAGGGTGACACAGAAGGCTAAGTTTTCTTTCACACCTTGCAGTATGTGCTCGCACAGGGTTTAGTATGAAATCATGGATGACTGTTTGCTGTACTGGCATAACAAAATCTCCTGTACTATTGGTATACAACTGCAACAAAATTACAGTACTGAATGATAATATTATTTTACAGAGTTAATTAAATTGAGAGTTAGCTGTGACACTGATGTAGTCAGTTGCAATGTTTTACTGAGGGTATAGAGAGTAGGACCACCTGTGACAGACAGAGTTTTTCCTTCCCTAGTTCTAGCCTTCTAGCACAGAACTTGGCAAACTGCTTGGATTTCTAGTTTTGCTTCTTCAACAAAAGTCCAAAGCTGCTTAAATGTCTTACTCACCTAGAAACCTAGAAATGTCTATTGAAATTAGCAACCAAGCTAAGTAGTATGGGGGTGTGATTCACATTTATGGCACTTTAAGACTCTTTTACCCTCCCTGAGCAGTGAAAAGGTAGGTCAGCAAAAAAAAAAAAAAAAGAGAATCAGGCGTTAGGACTATGCTATTTATAAAACAATATAAAATCAAAAGACAATGTATTAAAATGGTAGGGAAAAAAGTACTAAAATCCATGTCCTCCTGTATTATTATGTCACAAAATCTTTTTTTTTTTTCTGACACAGTATAGTAAAAAAGGTATTTTTGAAAGAATTGTTTTACATAAAAGTTGAACTAAAATTTGTAGAGCCATGCTGTAATAGCATTAAGACACTCCTGGGCATGTTTTAATGGTCCATTAATACTCCCCTCTGGTGACTGAATGCATGAGGCTGCACATCCACAGTATGTATTAGTGGACCTCTGAAACATGTCCTGTCTTACTACAATGCTGCACTACCTGGGAAGCCTCAGAAATAACTTCCTGTCGTGGTTTCAGTTCACCAATTCAGGATTTTTCACTAATTTTGAGACTTCTCAGCCCATGGACTTACTTTTCGCTGTGAGACAGGACCAGGAGAAAGGCAAAGCAGGCTCAAACTTCAAAAGGATATAAAGAAAATTTATTGACAGTAACTAAAAAGGAAAAAAGTATTAAGAATCAAAACAAACTCTTCAGGCCACTTCCCCTCTCCCACCTCATTTCTTTTGAACACTGACAACGTAAAGAACCGAACCCAAACTCTCAGTCAGTTTACCACTTCTGACATATTCTTAATACAGTTCACTCAGGGAGAAAAGGCCCCCTCATTAAGGTTCTGGAGACTTCTCCA
>VWZV01005330.1:56608-160709 GCA_013397155.1 Irena cyanogastra | reverse complement strand
GGGGGGGCTCGGCTGAGCCTTGAGCCGGGCTGCAACAAGCAGCTCATTAACAGAGCTGGCTCCATCCACCCCTCGGCAGCTCCCTCCCCACTCCCCGGCAACCGATGAGGGGAGGGGGTGGGAGGAGGGATGCCCAGGCCGCGGCAGGGCCGCCCGGGCCCGGCCCGGCCCGGCCCTGGACACGGGCCAGGTTAAGTTACCTCTCTCCTGGCCGGAAATGAAAGAGGGCTCTTCCTGGCTTTTCGTCGTTTAACATGTGTTTTTCACAGAGTTGTGTCTAATTTCTCAGTGGCTTCTTTACCTGCCTATCAAACTAGGACACTTCCAAAAACCATGGAGAATGTTTTTGAGCTTTATAAAATACTATGATTAATTGCTTGTCTGTGCTTGTTGTATTGTTCAAATATTCAATAAGTAACACAATGGTACTAGTGCAAATAAACTCTATAAAACCCATAGAAAATGATCTGCTTTTAAACATTAAATTGCATCCTGAACAACATGAGCAACCTCTCGTGTACCTGCAGAATGATGAATCCTTTCCTTAAAGAGATAATTGGTAAATAGAGTGTAGCTTAAGAAAGGTTATGAAGAAAGAAGTTCGGTAAGAGATGCGTACATATTTCTGCTCTACTATTCCCCTCCTCCATTTTTATCTTTCACTCTAACCTGTGCTTATTTTATCTACTGCATCTTCTTTTATTCTTTCATAATAAGAACTTTGAAATATAAGACGTTGTGAGCCTTGATTACCTGGAGCAGAAAGCTATAGATCCTCATTAGAGGGAACTTCAGGTATTTTTAACTCAGAAGGGCCTTTCAAGAAGTCTTATGCATAGATAAGCCTCTAGAAAAATACTTCAGAAATAAACTGCAATGCACTCCCACTCAGCAAAGCATTACAGTTTCTCCATGTGCCTAAATTCCACTGAGCTCCAGCAGGAGTTACATGTTCCTAAAGATAAGTGTACGTGTGGGCTTCTCGCTGCAAGGAAATGCACTGATGCTGAAAAGCCAGTTGTCTGTAAAGCTGTCTTTTACATGAAGCCAAGGAATGCTACACATTAAAGAGCTGGGAAAAACAAGTTGGTGACAAGTAAGAAAGGAAGACGCTTCTAAAATACAGTTTGCTTACTTTAACAGAAGCAAAAAATAGGAATATTCCATATGCTGTAAGTTGTTTTTTCACTTGGCATCTCATCTAAAAATATAATTAAGGAGAAAATGAACTTACTGAACAGATAATGTTCCTCCTCTCCTGCATTTTGTGACTAGGCTATTTTATTTCCCCGAGAGGCCCCTTAGACAACTGGACCAAACAAATTGCTTATTAAGTAAAATGCATCTGGTAAGAGACATAAGTAACTACTTACTAGGAAGATTTCTTTCTTAGTCCTTTAATGGCTGATCATACGATTGCAGCATCATGTTCACCTGAAGGTGGCTGGGTCCTGAAACATTTTGTGTCCAACCTATACATTAAAAAAACCTCTTCCCAGTGCTACCTGTAATCTAACTATGTCTGTTGGGGTTTCGGATGCTCTGGGAGAGATGATTTTCCAAACACAAGTGCCTGCAAAATAGGCCTTTCAATGTAGACTCCAAATGTTAACAAAAAACGGATAGACAAAGTTTTCAGGATCCACATTCTGGCAATTATCACACAGTTAATTACACACAGTTACTTAGACATATGGAAGTCCAGAGAGAGTCTGAATTTTTCAAGCACTTTGATATGTGACGAGCTGGACTGCACTTCCCCTCTTGTCCTATCTGGAAGATGCAGGTCTATATTCACAAGGACCATGGCAAAAAACCTCTACCTTTCCTGCCACTGATTTAATGGAAAGGCTCCAACTCTTGAGCCAATTCCTCAGCCCCACGGAAAGGCCCCCAGCTGCTTGCTGTGATCCCAGTCTGTAAGAGGGTGTACACCTGAACACCCTCTCCTCGAAGCACAGGAGTGCTGGCAGCCCCTCTGATCTCCTTCGTGGGTAGGTGCACACAGGGTGTGATGTAACCCTTTCAGAATGGCTCCAGGAAAACTTCTATTTCTCCTTGACTACAAAATCTTCACAATCCCCAGGCAGATCACTGATTTCTGTACCAGAGGCCATCACGCACCTGCTTTCTTCTGAAAAACCTCTCCCTTTCATCTTCAACCTCTTTTTTTTTTTTTACAATTTATTTAACTTTTTTTACATTTACGGTTTTGCTCTCCGTTATTTTTTTCTCTGTCTACTTGTAATTTTTCTCTTTGGAAGCCTTTCTTGATTCCAAAACTCGTGCTGGACCCTTACCAAAAATAGGGTCAGATGCCAGGGTCTCATTATTTGGTTCCCCATTAAAACAAAAGAACAGTGATAGTGAGCCTGATGATACGATAAACTCTCTTAGTGTAAATGCTATGCAGATATTAAGGAAACTTTACTGATTCATTAAACTCTAAGCCAAGAATGAAATATAAATGTGGAGTTGGAATATTTGTTGCAGAGTAATGAAATGGTGATACAGAAAACTCTAAAACGGCGCCAACCAGAAAATTCAAAGGAATATATGTAATTATAAGGATATCCCAAGATCAATAGGAAGAAAGGCAGATAGATAAAATTAAAGTTGCTGAGAAAAACTTCCTGACATTGAAATGCACTAAACTTTCAGCTTATCTCTCAGGGGAACAGGGAGGCCTATCACTTGAAATGTTTAACACTAGACTGGAGGAATCACTAGAAAAATATACTACAGGGAACAACTTGTTATTGGCAGAAAGATGGACTGAATGCTGTAAAAGGGATTTTCTATCTCTAATGTTTACTTTTTATGATAGTCATTTATGTTTTTCCTTCATTACAGGCAGAGAAAAATCTATACAAGTTATTGGCTCTGGCACAGTATACTGAATTTCTGTAGAGCCACGTATCTGGGGCACTCAAGCAAACTTAACACTACTTCTTGCTTTTCATTGTGAATTTGTCCAATGAAATGCACTATGAGGTTCTTTTTATTCAAAAGGGTAAAATCTTCACAGCATATTCCCAACACCAATGAAAAACCCATCTAAGCTCCTCAAGTTTGGATTTAGTTCAAACTAAAGGTGGAGTAAAGGAGAAAATCATGCCATATGTTTAAAGGGAGAAGTAAACCAGCAGAAGCATAAATGAAACATTCAGAGCATGAGAGAGAAAAGGAGAAAGACATGATAGGGGAAAGATTTGGAAAAGTGGGAACTGCACATATCCATGACAGAAGATGGCTTGCAGGTCTCTGGAAATCACCTAGAGCCCCGAAGGCTGGGAGAAGCTGCTGGGCAGTGTTGGGTAAGGTGATTCTCTTCCTCAGCAATTCCAGCTCTTACAGGACATAATTTCACATATCCCTAGGTGATGAGCTGCAGGGTGCAAACATCATTATTATTAGTACAGGAGAATCAAAAAGGGAAAAAGTAAGGGTAAAACTACATCTGGTGATGGCTTCTTTTTGCCCTAGCACAGTGCAGCCAGTCAGGGTTAAAATTATAGGTGTTAATCAAATGAAAGCAAACAAATAAAAATCCTTCTATTTTTGTATGCAAACCACAGGTTCTGTCATTAAACCCAAATCCTTTTCCTCAGAGCAGCCAAGCCAAAATACCAACTTCAAACTTTAAACAGCAGAACAACACCAAGTATGCTAAAGGTTATTTCTCCCCATCTCTCCCTGTCCTCTCACAACCCTCACTGAAGAGTACCAGGACTCTGGGCTGGCTTTAGTGCAGCAGAGCTACCTGAGGGATGCCAGGAGGACAGAGGTGATGCTGTGTTCCCCCTCTGGGGACACTGCTACAGCCCAGCCAAAAGGCAGCTGTTTTCCCCTGGAGAGAAGTGGGACAAGGAGTGGTTTCCAAAGACACAGGCCTCTTGTTTCTGCCAAGCAGCTGAATGTCCCTGCCTGGCTGCTGAGCAAAGGGCATGATTAATGAAAAGATGTCAGAATGATAATCCTTACTATCAGGAAATAGTGGACAGGATTTTTTTTCCTTGGCAAATTACGGCAGTGCTGGGAAGAGTGAGAACAAAATAAGAAAGCAAAAAGGGAAACAAGGAAAAGGGAGGGGGGTTGAAGAGAGAAAACAGTAATATTATATATATACACACATATATAAAATACAACTTCCCCTCTGCCCACTTCTTTTAATGTTTCTCTAGTGGAGTAATAAGATACCTTCGGCGTTATAAATAGCAGCACAGATGTTGACAGAAAAATGCTCCCTTAATTACCATACAAACTGCTTTACTTGAGTGAACCGTTTAAAGCGGCCTCCAAAGGAAGTTCAGTCAAGCAATTCCACAGATTACAGCTAATGAACAATATTTCCTTGCTCCTATTTAGTGCTCATTAAAATGTAAAAGCCTTTCATTTTCAACAGGCACACAATAAATAATTCCTCTCTCCCTCTGCCTGGGAGCAGCCAGGATGGGAGCAGTGAGGGAGGAGACCGGCGAAGGGAGGCAGGGGGCTACAGGAGGCAAATGAGTGGATTGGAGAAAAGCGGCCAATTCATTAAAATCTCTGGAATCAGCGGTGATTGCTGCTTGTTGGGAAAGGCCATGTGTGTGTTTGGAGCTGAGCAGGCATTTCCCACCCATCCTGGATGAGCAACACACCAACCCACTCCCGGGAGGCAGCCACCACTGCCAGGGCAAGTGGAGGCACAAATTGCCTCAGTACTCCCATAAAAACAACATGGACAACTGGGAGGGGACAAAAGATGAAAATGCTGTTATGAAAACTGACAGTCCAGCTCTGGTTGATGCTTGTTTGGACCCAGTTTAAAATTTCTCCCTGGCTTCAATCTTGCAACCCATTGCAGACCGTTCCTTTTGTGCTCCGTTTGAAGCCTATCAAAACTGAATTGGATCTTCGCAGCATTGGAAATTGGCTTCATTCTTTAGCTCCTGAGATGGAGCAGGTTGAACAGGGCTGAACTTCAGGGAACTGGGAGGTTGGAGACCAGAGAAGTCTGTGTGCATTAGGGCACCGTGAGATGAAGGAGCCCAAGTGAGACTTTATGGCACCTTCCAGTACCTAAAGAGGCTACAAGAAAAGTGGAGAGGGAGGGACTTTTTGCAAAGTGATAGGACAAGGGGGAATGGCTTTCAAGTGAAGAATGGTAGGTTTAGATGAGCTATTAGGAGGAAATTCTTTACTGTGGGGGTGGTGAGGCCCTGGAACAGATTGCCCAAATAAACTGTAGATGTCCCATCCCTGGACATGTTCAAGGCCAGGCTGGACGGGGCTCTGAGCAATCTGGTCTAGTGGAAGATGTCCCAGCCCATACCAGGGGGGCTGGATGGTCTTTAAGGTCCCTTCCAATTCAAACCATTCTATGACTCCATGATTCTCTATTCCCTTACCACCAACCTACTTAGGATATTAGATTAACTTACAAAACAAAAAATGTTCCAAGACAGTTAAACCGTGAACCAAAGCCTTAGCAAGAAAAAAACACCAAAAACCAAGTTCACCTATCTGAAATTATTATTTTATGTAGAATTCCAGTTAAGTGGATGAATGGGAAATGAAGAGGTACCAGCTGGATTGAAGTTGGTGTGCTCACAGATAGATGGCACACAGAAACATTCTCCACTAGTTCACATAAGAATTGTTGAAGAAGCAGTAGATAGGAACCAAAATGTTAGCAAACCACTGAGATGCTATGCAGATACTGGTTGGAAAACTGCAGGAAAGGAAGTCTATTTCACCCTCTCTTATGATAAATGGGTAAACCAGCATCCTAATGCAATACAACACTGATGTTAAGCTGGGTTATGCAGCAGAACTCAGCTGAAAGGATACAGAAACAGAGGTTAACAGGCTGCAAGTATAGGTGAAAACATGACAGAAACACGACTCCTGCTTCCCTTATCTGCCAAAACCCCCACGGCACCTGTCCCACTATTTTGGTTTTCTTAATTTAATTTTTTTTTTTTTTTTTTTTTTTTGCTCCTTCACACTTCTAAGTGTCTGAGGGGCTTCACAATCGCTTCCTGCAGCCGAATTTCTTTCTACCCCTATTGCTGGAGCTGCGATCCCTTCTCTCCCCATGAGCCAAGCCACCCCTCCACAGGGAAGTGAATTAGCAGCAGAGGTAGCTGTTCCATCAAAGGCAATGTATTCCTGGGGGGGTTGTGTATCTCAACCTTGGCAGGGACTGCCAGAACAAAATCCCTGATATTAGCCTCCCTGAATGGAGGCAACAATCTGAGCAGGATAAAAAACATCAGAGCTTTCTCCTGTCTTTAATTTCAAGGCTTAAAAAATTGACAAGTGTGTTTCCTGGGGTGATGCTGGTATACCCTATACCTGAGCCATAAATAAGACTGTGGTGGTATTCAATCATCAGAAAAGAAAAAAGAAAGCAGAGAACTAAGATCTTATATTGACCTAAGCCTCAGACTTAGATAAACTTGTCAGCAATATCACTTTGTTGTGACTTTATCTTTGTTAAACTTGTGCATGGGGAAGATGCATTCTCACAGCTTGCAGGAGCCGCTGTGACCAGAGGAGCCTCACTTGCTGCATTGCCAACGTGCAGTAAAATTGAACCTTGGCTCAAGGATGCACTGACATTTCTACGTCAGGGTAACTACTACAACAATGTATTTTCCCTGAGAAATATATTTGCAAATAAAAATTGCAAGTGGAGTGCAGAAGAACAGGAAACCAGATTCCCATCCTGCCCATGTCCTTTCAGCAGAGGTGAGGCCCATTCTTACTGCAGTCCCAATGACCAAAATGTGTTTGGGTTTGTGCAGTCGTAAATAGTACAACTCGATATGTCACCCTGCCATGCCTCCTGTAGGCAGGCAGCTCTGGGAAAGAGGGAAGTAGGGAAGTTTACCAGCAGTGTAGTATTATTGATGCTTTCTGCACTCTGTACTTGGTTTTTAACTAAGGTCATTTGAAATCGGTCTTTAACACCCATCTCATTTGCTTTTTTATACTTGCCAATTTAGTGTTGTATTCACAGTGATTAATTAGTTTTGGTGAAGGTTTATTAGGTAATCTTTCTGTCAATCAAAAATCACAGAGGTTTCTGAGCAAAGAACACCCATAGATTTTATAATCATAAGGAACTGATATTGTTACCTTTGTGTATGAAAAGTAGGAGCTTTGTCCTGGCATGTGGCCATGCACAAAAGACTTTAAAGAGTGCTTTTTATTCATGTTCCACTACAAAAGCAGCTTGATTCCCTCAGACTTTTTTTTAATGAGAATCTAGAAATACTTTTGTTTTCTCTGCCTATTTACTGCCTGATGAGTTTGTAGGGCTGTTTTAGAAAACCAATCAGTAGACTTCAACAAATTAAAAAATGCTGTAGCTCACTATTTGGGAAATTTGCTATGTAGTTTATTTATCTCAATATGACTGAAAGCAAGACCAAATTTAATGAATTTAAAAGCATCTGCACCTGGAAACTCTTTCCAATGTTCATATTTGAGAACACAACTTGTGTGTGTATATATATATAAAACAATTTAAAGAGATTTCAGATTTTCCACCTTTATGTGTGGAATAATATCTGAGATGCTTTTTAGGGAAGGAAGAAAGATTACATAAAATTAACTAATTCTAAAAATGAAGAATCAACAGCATACCATATAAGAAATACAGATGAGTGTCTGCCTGCCTTCTTTATGCATGTTTTTACTGATTTTTTATATTGTTCTGAGCATTGTGTGAAAATTTACTGCAATCTGTACTACACGATTTTCTAAGTACAAGTTTTCTTGTTGACAGCCATACTTAAAAAAAAAAACAAAAGTGGCAAAAAAATGGCAAGATTCTTTCTCTTTTAGACAGGTCACTTTACTAATCTTCACAAACTTGGTGTTTTGCAGAAGATCTTGAACCTTACTGCGAAAAATACAGTGAAGGTAAATGACTTTCTTGACCAGAAAAGGTATTTCATTGAAGAGGTTGAGAAGAGCACTCAGAGAGCTTATCTGATTAAATTACACACTATGCAAATGTATGTCACATTCTTATTTTTACAGCACTGAGGTAACATGTAAAGAGACATAGATTAATACTAAGAATTTGCCTAACCACTTTTCAGAGCCATTACTGTTTTAAATTACACCAGTGCTGGTCTAAAAATGTAAAATTGTCTATACCACTGTGAGAATAAGTAGCAAGTTAACTGGAGTCCTTCCTCTGTCACCTCCTTGAGAAAGCTGTGGGTTATTTCTATCACTCAGAGGTGATGAACAGGCAGCAGCAAAATCAGATGACGAATTCAGATGAAACTACTGTAGCAGTTTTTCCCCCCTAGCTAAATTCAGGAGTCCTTTTTGTGGGCTCTGGGATTACAGATCTGGAGCTGGAATAGAAGAAGGGCACACAGGGCCACAAATTGGGTAACTCTGACATAAGGACAGATAATATAAAACTATAATCTGTTGAATATATAATCAGCATATTTAAAAGCAGCTTTTCCAAATTAAAAAAGAAAAAGGCAAGAATAGGTCTGTGATAAAATTATTACAGCACGTGTTCTACAGCTTTGATAAACACCTCTTCCCCACACCCACTCTTACACACAAAGCCAGTAGAGATTAACTTCAACTGATTAATGTGAATTTAGAGATAGAAAACAGACAGGTTTTAGACCAGAGTTCACCCACAGACTACACCTGACTGTGAAAATGAAACAGTTCTGGAATTTGTATTATTTTAGTGTTACAAATCTAGCAGCTGTATGAAAATATGTTAAATATTAGTCTGAAAGTCAGAACAATGTAATTTCAGTGCATCTTTATTAATCAACATTTTTGGTTTTATTATTTCTGGTTTAGTTAGACTGCATTTTATTGAATTGGCTTTTGAAAAATCTTTCATGGTTTTATCAGAAGTGGGAAGGCTCTATTCAGAGGTTTCCTTTCATGCCTGAGACACGAAATTGAAGCAACCAACAATTTGCACACATAATTCCAGCATGCCAAATGAGGGAACAAAGAGAGAGGCTAAAATTGAATCTGCTGCCTTCCTGGTCTTACTGCAGGAGACCACTGTGGGGGGGGGGAAGGAAAAAGAAAAAAAAAAGAAAAAAAGAAGAAAATAAAGTGGTAATTAGCTGTTTTCTTGAGGCTCCCCAGAAAGCTGAATCACCAGCACTTGGTCTATGGGTATAGAGCGGGAGACGCTGGCATGCCTCGCACGCCTGTGGTAGATGGATGATACTGATGGCAATCTAACTGGAACATCCTGCCTGAATATGAACAACAGATTTGTCAGTGTGTGACAGGCTGACAGCCCAGCTCCCAGCTGCTTGTCCACTGTTGTTAAATCAGTACCTTGTCTAAGTGTTCAGCAAAGAGGCAATCTGCTTCCTCCATTCGTACAGGCAGGTTGCCAGTTAAAAAACAAGCATTGGCTTTAGGCTGCAGTGCCATAATGCATTGAAAAGATGCAGTCTAAACCTTTGTATACTCCTAAGGCAACAGAGAGCAGGACTTGGAAGTACAGGCTCAGACTTGAGACTATCCTTTTTGAAACCACAAGGATAACTCCACAGAGGAATCATGAAAGAAATGCATGAGGATTTGAAAACCGTGGATGACTTAACAGAACTTATTTAAGGAGGAAAATATGGCTTATTTTGGTACCAGAGAAGCAAGATCATGCTACTGTACTCAAGAGCATGCCAGAATTTCTTTATAACCTATTTTAAAGCAGTTTATAATTCAGCAACAGTAACAATTAGCTCTAGGCTGAAATTTCATATGCAAAGATGCAATCCAGAAACACTACAGGGGGAAAAACAGACTAGAAAAAAAAAAAAAAAGAAAGGAAAAATAAAGAGAAGAACAGAAAAGAAAAAAGCAGAAAGCAGTTTGGGTACACAGCAATTCTAAATTACAGAACACAACTAAAGGGCTTACTGGTTTCTGAAGCTTTTCTTTTTTCTGTGACAAAAAGTCTCCAGCTGGTTTCAGTTCTTTCATTTGGTAACTTTGGTTGACCATATAAAAAAGAGGTTTAAAAAGTGTGACGATAGTGACATGAACTAAGGAAATCACAAATCCTAGCACTAACACTAATGTTTTCAGCTCCTGGGTGTGGTGTGTGAGGCAGTCTCTGAGGTGATGCTCAGCTATCAGAACTATGAATTTACACCACCAACTGCTGCATCACTTCGGAAGCAGTTTAGTCTGTCAGATAATTCAGAGTTATTTAAGGGTCTCCAATTCCAGATCTATACATCAGATCTCTGCTGGCTCAGAAAGAGCCATTTTAGCCCATGGGATCAATAATCATCATGGTCTTGCTCATGTCCCCCGTGCGAGAGAGGCTCCCCAGCAGCGTCACTGGGCACCCCATCTCAGGTCAGCACTAGGAACTCTTACCAAGCCTCATCTTTTGCTCTCATTCCAGGCTGGCAGCCTTGCCCAGCCCTTCCGAGCACTGCCCTACCTTGGGCAGAAATTGGGCTGGTGGTTTCATGGGCAGCCAGCTGCACCTTCCCACCACGGCGCGCTCCGATGCCTTACTTTGGGCCAAGGATTCATATCCAAGTCCCAAGAATGCAGGTGCATAAACATGTCAGGTTATGTGCCTCTGTCTTCTAAAGCGTCTTTTCCACAGGGTCCTAGGTCAGGTAAGTATTCCTGCTCACAGCAATGTTAATGGGCACACATTTTAGCTGAATTTAAACATAGGCTTGTTACTGTCTGTCCAAATGACAGCCCATCACCGCTTAAAAATTTCTCTAGAAATAAAGATAAGAACTATATGCACATACACATTTACATATAGTCTTGAAAATTACCCATTCCAAAGTAATCACAGAGACTTCTAAAATACATTAGTTATCAATTTATCTTCTTCAAAATCCATAATATGGCCTTTAGAAAATAAGGCAAACTGGAGTATGAAGAGACATGTAAAAAAAGCCAATGCAACAGAATAATTTGTTTGCAGAATAATATTTTGCAACCTGAGTGGCCTACGTTGAATACATAATGATTCTGAAAAAAAAGACATAGGTGGCAGGTTTAAGTCTGAATTCTCCTCTTGGAAAGAAAACCATGTCTAATGAATGCTGGAAGAAACTTTAGGTCACATTGCACTATCAAGTATGCTGGTACTTAATAAAACAACTACATCTTAGGAATAAAATGAGAAAAAATTAAGATAATATTCTATTATTGTGCCCTTCTTGATTCCCTTATAATTACCAAGTATCGAATCAATTTGTATGATGATGTTTCCCCCTTCTCTAGCAAATGTGTAAGATTTAGCAGAAGAGCAAGGTAATCAAACTACAAGGTTTAAAGTGAGAGCACAATCTGTTTGTGGCTTCCAAGTGTGCTGTAGCTGGAGTTATTTTTGCTGTTTGCCACAGTCTAAAAGGAAAGGGGGAAAAACATTTACATAGGAAATGCCTGCTCTGCAGCTGTTGTCACTTTTTAGGATGTGTCCTAAAATTCAAACATAATTCTGTGACAATTAGCTTCATAATAACATATTCAGAAATACAATTCTGTGTCCTATGCCAGAAACTATTTTCTGCTTCAGTGTGTTATTGTGGCTATATGTTTTAAAGGAGCCAGCTATTTTAAACCAAAGCTGCTTTTTCAAATTTTCCCCTATGGAAAAGTACATCAATGCACTCAGTTGCTATCCACTAGTGTTTTCCCATTTGTGGAAAAATAGTTATATTAAAAAAACCCCAAAAATCCCAAAAGCATTGCTAAAATGTTCAGTCTCTTCATACAGTTCATGTTGGGACATTTATAAAATACTATACTTGTTTGTTTTACCAGCCTCCTCGATAGTAATCTTTAATTAAATCTGTAGTTTAATTATCTTTATTCTCATTTTGTCCAGCTTTGTAACCTGGCTAGTAGCAGTGAACATCTAAGCTGCACCTTTATTTACAGCTACTTACATGTTTTTTTCTCAAGGATAATGAAGTGAAGCGCCTTCAGCAGCTCGGCTTGCACAAGCATTTTTAAAGAAGCTTTTTAAAAATGATAATTAATATGATAATTAATATGGAGGCATTATCTTACTTCTTTACCATGATGCTGATACTAATGAAAAAGTTACTGAGATGTTACTCTCTGGGACAAAAAATAATAATGACAAAAATTTTTGACTGAATATTAACGTGATACAACATTTACACAAATCAATGGAAAATGTTTCCTGAATCCACTGGGCTTTAGCTGTATTTTTAGGTAGCCTGTAAGTTAAGAGGATAAAAAATACTTGTATAATTTCATGGATTGTTTTCCCAATTGCTAATCACACACTAAAGCATTATATACAGCAGCCTGAGACCTGGGGAAAGGGACAGGATGCAGTGGTTCTGACCTGCATCTCCAGTAAACCCGTGGCTTTCACCCTGGAGTTTCCTCTCTCTTCACTACATCCATTACCAGGAATAGCAATGTACAACCAGAGCAAACACTCTGTCCCTACCTCTCATTTTAAAATTCAGAGGGAAGAGGACTTTATATGCGGATAACTTTTTGCCTTCATAGTTCCCACTTCAAGATGATTTTCAGTCAGCATGATATTATGAATCCTATTTAACTATGCTTAAGATCTCTCATTCAGAGTTAAGTGGAAGAAGAAAAGGCAAAATTGTCTTTGCAGATGTTAAGAAGAAATTCATTGCAAGCAATCATCATTTAATATCCAGCGCTGACTTTCTGAAAAAATGCTTGCTCTAAATAATAAATCAAGTGAGTTGGCACTAGCAATAATACCTTCGAATATGAATGAGGAAAACAAGAATATTAAAACAATAGAAACATTAACATACAAGGCCCTGCTGTTTACAGGAGGGAATGGTAGAGGACACTATGAAAAATAGCTGTTGCTTATACTTAGTTTTGTGATCTGTCACCAGCAGAGATGACTGCTGTTATGGAAAGAGAACTGAATTCTTCCAGCCACCAGCTCCCTTAAATCCAAGCCTGCAGCATTTATTCTTTAAATAGTACATGATGCTGCTGAGCTGTCTGCATCCTGTCTCCATCAGTGGGTGCTCACCCATGTGGCAGGTAGGCTGACAGGAGCCCCCCAGTACCAGCTCCCCCTTTCCCTCTGCCACAGGAGACTCGTTGAGCTCTGCTGGAGCTTCCCATCCCTCCCCAGCTGCACAGCAATGGAGATAAAAATCTGCAACTGCAGCAGCTCCACCAGTGCACATAGACTCCAGGAGTGCTGTTTGTTATTTTGTCTCTAAGGCACACCAGTGAGATCACCTGGCAAGCTGTGGGACCTCTGCAGGTTTATTTTATCTTTCCTTCTGTGGCTGAAGGGTATTAGGTCTCACACTCAATAGCACGTCACACTGTTAACCAAAACATTTCACATAAGGAACGAGCAGCATGCAGGGTAACCAAACTAATCCCAGCGATGGATGTGAAGTCCACATCTTGGGAGAAAATAGCTGTCTTTGTTCAAAGCTCATGACAATGGTTTTCAAGGGTCTGGGTGTTGTTACAAGGCACATAGGACTTGGGAACCAGGCAGTGCAGTGCTGTGATCTACTCTATTTTAACAGCACTTCTACTTCTTTGGTCCGTTTTGTATTTTACATGTATATTTTTATATATTACTCTGGATTAACCACATAATTTATGAAAATGACTTTGCCTTAAAAACTGCCCTATTGACTAACTGTGTAAGTAAAATATCAGAGGAAATGAAGAAAAATTGGCAGGTTGAAGACAAGAATTCCAAACAAACAAAACAAGCTGCGACTTCTGGACTAACCATTAACCCCTTACCTGGCTGAAGCATCTGTTATGAACTATGTAGCCAGTTCCTTCAGACCACCATGCTCTTGACTTTTGCAAAGATACATCTTCTCCTAAGGATCTAGATGTTGACAGATATAAAGGGAAATATTAAGGGGAGAATGGAAATAAGGATTGGCCTAAACTCATGGATTGCTCTTGTATTTTGGCTGGATTAAGGTTACACCTTGAAGCTGTCACAGAAAATGACACACAAATGGATATACAGAGACGTAACACAGAAGAAAAATCTGGGTTTTCTCTGGAAGAATAGTATCAAAGAGAGACTAAATGCCTTTGCTGAGGTGCGAGGGAAAGCCTGGTGCCTCTAACTAAATCTCAAGAATAGTCCCTTAAACACAATGATACCTATGCAAAAATGTGGAAGCCTTGAGAACAGGAATGCAAATCCTTATACGCTGTGAGCTTGGCTACTCCATGGGCATTATATAGAGAGAAACTATTCTGCAGACAAGTGCCTTTTACCTGTCCATACAGACATATTCCCAACCTGCTCCAAGCACACTGCTGCAGGAGAAGGGCTGGAGGGCACAGCAGCATCCCTGTCCTGCTGCAGAGGTTGAGGAGCAGCAGCAGAATCAATGTTTCCCAGCTTTGGGGATGTGCCAGCCTTGTATTTCCTTCTGCCTGCTCCAGACCTCTCTCTGCAGAACCTGGCAGAGGTTGGAAGGCTGACTACTGCCTATTTTATTACTAACATGAAGATTGCATAGTTTTAACTCCTGCTGCTGAACCTCATATTCGTAACCTTACACCAGTTCACAGTAAAAGAGCTTTTTTTTTTTTAATCAACAAGTGGTTTGAAGTACCCTTGAGATAACTGCACTTCATCTTAATTATATATGAAGTACATCCACATCCTTACAGTGCTTTATTGGAATTTGATGTGGCTTTCTCCTTGCCTTCTTGGGGTATCACCTGCACAATCCCATATGTCTAAGATATGAAAATATGAATATGAATATGTCTAAGATATGAAAAACCTAGGGCTTTTGAATAAACTGCAACATCCTACATTTGTTTCACATCAGACAATAAGGAAAGAGGCTTTTAGCAGCGTATTCCTACAGGCTGATGTTCCAGACACTACAATCAAATCTAAGGCTGCATTTGGAAGCAATTATTCCAGATAGCTGCATGCTATGGAAGGTTCAGGCACACTATGAAATTCAAGATTATAATAATAATAAAGAAGGATTTCCTCATATTTTTGCTTATGGAAAAACTATGGTCTTTTTAGAGGTGATGACCAACTATTCAGGCTTTTTATGTATTCCCTCTCCCACTATCAGAAAGTCTGACCCACAGTAAAGTTGCCTTTTGAAACCTTCCATTGGTACCAGCCTTGCCAATAGCTATATACAGATTAAGGACATGCCAAGAGAAAGGAAGAGAAAAGATAAGTTACTACAAATACTGTGTGAAATTGAGGAAGACGACACTACCAGCCATTAAGTCATATTTACCTTTGATAACATCAGACTAATTTCAGTCATAAACTGAACTGTAACAACTGATCCCGAACTATAAACTTTTAAATGATTACATATTCAGGCAGATAAAATTTAGTCATTTTAGACCAGATCCAATTGAGGTCTGTTTCCTCAGACTCCTAGTACCTACTTACACTTCTGATGTATTTTAATTAAAAGAGCTGAAAAAAATTCTGGCTAGACTATGCTACATGTAACCATTTAGTAGGGGTCTAATTTCCTTTTGATTGACCATCTTCATTAACTCTCTGCTGCAGAACATAACCTCTAACATGAAGATTGGCCTGGCACTACATGGCACTGTACATAGACATGTCCAAACCTATAGCTTTCAAGCCTTTCTTCTCTTGGAAGCACTTGCAAGCTGTAGTAGCCATTCCTGCAAGGAAGGTCACTTCAGGTGCTTCAGGCGCTTCAGGCAGCCTGTGCCACGCCTGTCAGGATGCCCCAAGTCTGGCTTCCCTTGAGGGACAGAGATGTCTTTCATGGGCAGGGGGTTGGGTAAGAACTTACCTGCTATCCTTACTCTTGAAGCAGTAATAAACCCTCCCTAAAGCTGGGAAAACAAAGTCTCATCTCATGAACGTAATTTGGACGCCAATGATCTACGAAGCAGATAGCTTTACAAAGCAGATTATTTTCTTTAATGATCAGGAATCAATTGCACAGATTTCTGCTAATCTTTGTATGTGTTTTCACACCACTCCTTTCCTTGTGCCTTTCCATTGGGGAAAATGGAGCCTCCTGCATTTTATTTCAAGTGTAAAAGCTACTGCCAAAATTGTAGCTGCCTGGTGTTTTGTCAAAACTTGCTTTTTAAAATTCATGATCTGCCTGGAAACTGTTTAAAACAATTATGAAGGTCTAACAGTTGCCAACCCTATAAATGCCCAATACTGACCATCTTTTGCTTTTTTGCACTTGATACCTGAGAAGCGAAGCTTCTTCTGTTTGTCATAAATGTACAGCTTGCAACAGGATACAGCTGTGAGTTATCTTTCTCAGCAGTATTGGTGGCTTGATGTCGTTTTACAAACAAGTACTTCAGAAAAGACTTAGCTGAATAGTCCTAGATTATTATATTTAAAATACAGAAATTATTGAACTATATATTTCATATATTTTAGTGGAAAACCTGCTTATTTAAATACCCTGCACATACTGAATTTCCTGGTTATGAAAAAAGTGAAGAAAAATACTATTTGCTTTTAGGTAATCAGATTCTGTGGGATCTAATCCTATATCCTATTTATGGCTGTGCTAGCTATTCAAAATTAAAATGAACCTTTCATCCGTGTGTATCATAAATGGGCATTTATCAGGATTATATGATTTTGCAATCCATCTGAATATGTAACTAGGATTTGTTTTCTTTCCGTTTCACTATGTAATTACCATGCAACAATAACAAAAGTGACATGTTTGAAGAACAGATAAAATACTGTAAATTGGCCAGTAATGGTGATATTTCCTCATCTTCTGAAAAACCCATTTATTCTCCCTCTCAACAAATCAAGGCATTGTCAGGCCATACTCATCTTGTGGCCAGAGGGGCCCTACCAATTTCTAGATATAAGTGAATACTGGAATGCAGATGAGGGCTACTAACTAAGGCTTTCAACCCAGGCAGCTGGTCTTAGCTTGCCTCAATTTCTAAATCATCCATAATGGGGCCAAGACCTCCGAAGCACTAAAAAGAGCGAGCTGACATGCTGGACAAACTGTTAATTTTTTCCTGAAGAAGCTGCTATATTGCACATCTGTCACTGCTGTGCAGACAGTTACTTGTGGAGTGGAAAAAGAAATCTGCTGCTTGTTTCTCTCGTGTAGTTGTTAACGGGCGTGATGGAGAAACAGAAGCAGCGCAAGAGCCACTACAGGAAAGCTCCTCAGCCTTCCCCCACCTTTTTTATTGAGGTCCTCAGAAATGAAAGCCTTTGAAACCATCCACGCTCTGTGGTGTACCCTCTGTATCGTGGCAATTAAGCCCACACCTTAAGACATTTGATATCCTATGGCTGCAGTAGAGGTGCAAGTTGCAAAGATTTGTGTACTTCAGCTACGAACTGCCTGGAAAGCCTTTCCCTCTAAATTGCTTCACTGCTCTGTAACACACGGGGAAAGGTTTTCAGACACCATTGTTGCAAGATGATAAACATAACAGGAGACTGATGAGAATAAAACTACTGAAAGCATTACTTCTCATGCTACATTTCTCAAATATCTATTAAAATATGAAAAAAAAACGTTAATTGTGAAGTAGTCACAAATTTTACACCAAGAGGTGCTCAAACTATCATTAATAACTGTTCTGAGCCAAGCAGGGAAAATTATTATCAGAGGTGGCCAACAAGCCTGCGCTTGGTCCTGGAGGGAACAAAAAGCAGGACGTGGGATGACTCAAAACGGATATGGAAACCACCCAGGAAGGACCTCATAATAACAAGAATCAAAGTTGGCAACACACCCTGAAAGTCACACCCTTCAACCGCACCAGGTATTAAACATTTAATGTGAACTTGTATAAAATACTGTCCAAAGACAGGCCCACCTATGGAATGAGTTTAGTATTTTAACTATTAAATCAGCATACAGAATGATGAAAACATCATTGAGTGCTTTTCCAAGCATTTCTGATGGCAGGAAAACCTTGGCGCAGTAACCTGCTGCTGGCCTACAAGCATTTCCCCAATTTTAAGAGGTTACATGACTCACAGGCCAACCAAGGGTGAACCTGGTGCACAGGCTGAATTCTGTCAACACTAAACTTTTAGAAGTCTTGACTCAGAACTTGTCTTTTGTCAATCAATAGTTTCAATTTAAAATAATTAAACAAATTAATAAAATAAAACATTACCTTCACAGTTCTTTTCCCTTTCCTCTGGCACAGGAACACCAGACACAATTGGGCCAAGTTTTCCAGGTAAAAATTTTGCAGGATCTGTTTGTGCATACACGAACAGAAGTGGTGGCTTTCAGCAATATATATGGTATTACAGGAAATTTCCAGATTATACAGGGCATGACCACAAGGCCTTATCTGAGGTCTAAACCAACACAAAAATTGAAATCCATTTCTATGGAAGATGGGTTGATACCAGTTCAACATTAAAAATGCAGTGGTGGACAGTCCTGAAGAAAAGGTTCACAGTGGGGGAAGAACAAGCATCTGAGAGCAGGATGACAAAATCCACCCTGTGTTCTGCTGGAAAATTTAAGAACAGTTAAGGAGTGCTCTTCGTGTGGCAGTGTGAGTGGTGTCTGGATGATTTATGCTATTTGACAACTTGAAGGCAGGAGACGACTCTAACGTATGGAGAAAAGGGTAGAAAACTGGCAAGAGTAGAGCATACCCTTGGCAACTGGTGGTACTGTCTTGCTGAAGAGAAACTGGGATACACTAAAAAACACCAGGTGTATAACATGTATGTGTTTAGTAGAACAGAATCAGGAGCCTCTGTGATTGATTCACTTGCCAGCTGATTGTATATATATATATATATATATATAATATATATCTACTAAATAAAATAGTATTTATTGCCAGTTGACTCAAAAAAATCCATCACCAAAACCTGAACACTTTCAGGAAAACTTGTGACAAAAATAAAGTTTTTGTTACATTAAACTGACATACTAAAATACAACAAAGTTTCTGAAGTTAGGATAAAAATCAGGGCACAGTAAGAGTAATTTCATTTATCAAGATTAACAGTGACAAGAGTGGCCACTTGTGCCACCACAGAACAGATTTTAATGGTGCCTTGGACTGAAAAATGGGTGAAAAATTCCACAGAACAGGACAAAACTTTGTGCCTGCAGTGGCTCCTTCCTGATCAGCAGGTGATGCCCGTGCCACCTAAAAGGACACTGACAATTCCATGTTTCCTTTGAAAACTCCTGCTTCAAGCAGCATCTTAAATGATAAAATTTGGGAAGAAGCAACATCTTGATTACTGGAGGACTGTGATCTCACATGCCACATGCTGCCACACAAGGTTAGACTCAGTCTTCTGTTTTGTTTCTGCATTTCTTTAACACATATATGACCAAACAACAGTTGTGAATTTTGTGTTCTCTTCTTACCATCTTCTCTCTCGAAGGATCCAATAGATCTCAGCCCACTGGGGCCGCATTCATGGTATCTACAGCAGCCAAAGAGAAGAATGGCTGATTTGGAGCAGCCAGGAAGTTTTCCCCAAGACCCCACATAATTTCCTCTTTCACCTGACTTTGGAACCCTTAATTTTTCTTTAATTTCATCAGTGTTTACAGGGAGAAATAGCTGCTGAATGTGGCCCCACACAAACAAAAGGAGAGCTTTCATTGATTGTGCCCTTCAGAATATGCCTTTTATCCAGGGAAATTTCTTCAGAGTATTTATCTCTAAAGGTACTTTTCAGAAACAATTAAGATCACAAAGGTAGTATACAAAATGTCACAGAATTTTTCCATGGCTTGAAAAATAATTATCAGCTTATTTGCATTGTTAAACGTTAATTAGCTATGAATGGTAATCTTTTTTCAACACTGCAATACTTCAATTTCTCATTACAAAATAATTTCAACTCTATTAATTAGTTCTAACAGTAACTCATAGTAATGGATGACACCTTAAGTGAGCTATTAAATGCACTTTACAACTGATTAGGAAGAAGACAACTAAAAAACCTGTCTAGGTTTACATAAAGACACAATAGGAAACAATACATTGTAGATTTATAGACTTCCGTGGAAGCAACACACCTCCTTTAAGTAAGGCAGGCTCAGCAGAACCAGAGGTTTTGTCACACTTCTGTGAAGTTCGCGGCGTGGCCATGTACCAAATGGCCCAGTATTTAATCATTGTTTCCATTATTTTATATATGACATTGTTCTTTGCAGAGATCTACACCTCTAAGCATGCACATGTGTTTGTTTGTGTAGACACAAGTAGGCAAATAATTTTCTCAATTACACAGGAAACTCCATTATATTTTTTTTAAATTTTCTTTTTGTTTGTATATTTTTTCCCCTGCTTTTTTTGATTCACCTGGTCCAAAGCCAGTAAAAGTTGTAATTCTGGCCAAAAATATTCACAGATCCACTATCCTGGGTGGTGACAAAAATCATTACAGAATACTTCTCTTGCTATGACATTGTAACCTTTCTGTCATGGGTCAGTATCATTAAGGCTTGCAGTGATTTCTTTCTCAAACCACTGCCTAAAAATCTGCATCTATAACCAATCCTGTATTGAAGTGCATGAACCTCTCAGATGGCTGGTGAAATGGCAGCCTGTGCCTGGAACAAAATCCCACAGCAGTGGCTACAGACTCCACAATCACCACATGTGACTCTTCTGGGAAGTCCAAACCTGTACTTACCATTAATTTACCAGGACACTGCTAACTCAGAATGCTCTCAGAAACCGAGGGGTGCTGACCCTTCTTTAAATCTGAAGTGAAATTTGCCTTGGATGCTGTTCGTCACAGGATATTCCAACAATTCCAAAAGAAGCTGAGGTGTAAGAATGTGTTGTCCAAAACACACTTTATTGAGCTAGTGCTCCTTGCTGTGTACTTGGAGTCTCTAGAACTGCCCAGTCAGTGGCTCCCCAGCAGGAAGCCTGGCCATCCCTGCCACCCCAGCCTCCCAAAGACATGGTCCTGAGCTGGAAGCATGGAAAGTGCTGTAAGGGCAGCCTCCAATGACTGACCCATACTAAACTACGAAAGCCACAAGGTGATTTAAGGTTTTCCAGTTCTTTGCTCTGTGGTGGGGAGCCTTCAAGTTTGGAGAGACTTTGGGAGAACTTCTCTGCAGGGCCTGAAGCCAGAAGGTTTCAGGGGCCTCGAACTGTCAAGGCTCCCAGGTTCTATCATTTTCCAGAAGGGAGACTGTATCCGAGCCTATGGAGAAGGACTGCTAACCCAGAACTGAACACTGGGGTAATTTAGTTTCTGACTAACCCATGGAATACACTGTGTCTTGGCTGCAGTTTATTAGAAAATTCCACAAACCACTAGATTTTGCTGAATAAATGCTATCTGACACAAAAAAGTTTTACTTTTTTGATGAATATACATGTAGATCTCATACAATAATACTCTGATTCTAAGGAGCAGATCTTTTTCCTCTGAAGCCACAGATTTGGCTGATCATAGCACAAATTCAGGATTTATTCTATTAAAGGAAAGCCCAAGAGGAAGTCAGCACCTGAGGCACCGTACCCACTGCGAAGTGCCTCTACTAGCAGCTCTCCTGGAGTGGTTTCCATTCATGGCTCTGGATGTTTAAGAGGAACACACAGCAATGTTAGCAATAACAGTAAAACAGGTATCAAATCCTGAGACTCCAGGTTGCAGGTCTGATTCCCAAACTATTTCTCTGTGAACCTTTACTAAGGAAGACCCAATGCTTAGTGGAAAAACTGCAGGTAGGTACAACGTAGAAGTTGAAAGATGATCTCTATTCCAACATTTTTGCTGCGGGGATCATTCCTGTCCAGATCTCTTTGCTATAAAATTCCTGGGCAAGAGCTATTGTTTAGCAGCTGACCTATCTGCATGGGCAATGGATAGAAATTTCCTGAATTCAGTTAGTAAAAACAGTAATTCACATGCTCACTGAAAAAAAAAAGATGAAAAAAAATCAGCTTACACACTACAGTGAGTATAAAGGCAACTATAAAGGCAACTAGGTAATTGTGTTACTTATTATTTACATCACATTAGGAAAACCCTTAAAATCATTACTGGTTCACTCTCAAAATATCTTATTTCAGGAATAAGGCATACCAGGGTATATAAAAAAAGAAATCTGTAAAGAAATATGTTCTTCCAGACAGTGGAACTATTTGAGTTTAATCCAAATTAACATACTGAGTATCACTGGCCTTCTCATTCAACAGTTTTTTGCATCTTGTATTTACATGTGTATGGTTCATGTTGCAGATCATATTTGATACTAGGGGAAGTGTGAGGGCCAGCACCACATTTACTGAGAGTCTGGCATCTAGAAAATTTTAGATAAATACTCCACTCTCTTCACAATAGGCAGAACATCTGGATAACCTGGAACTTTTGGGGAAAAAAAGCAACATGTGGAATTCAAACTTAGTTCTGAGGACTTGAAACCAAAGGCACAAAATTGAAAATCTGCACACTTGCAAACGCAATCAGAAAAAATTCCTGTGTCCTCCACCACAGTACTCCATAAGAAAACAATCAAGTTTGTGCAAGAGAGAAAGCAATGGTGAACAGCAGTAGGGGTCTTCAAAGACAGGAAAAAAATGTAGAAACATCTTATGGGAGGAAAAACTAGAACTCATTTGTGCTGATTCTTCAAAGAATCTCCTTGAACTACTCAAATCTACCTTGTAGGATAGTAAGTTGAAACAACATTACAGGCAACTTCCAAGGAAGTGGATTAAAAAAATCACACCTCATTAAAATAAGACAAAACTCATGGGAATGGACATGCAGGGAGCAATCTGAGGTCCAGCAGCAACAATAAAGCAGCTTGAGAAGAAGATGGAGAAAGTCTGAAAGTGGAAAGGCGTAGAATAAGCTGACTTGCAGAGAAAGTTTGTAGGATTCAAAGTAGCAGATGCATGAGAAGTTTAACTTACCTCAGGCATTAAAACCTCCAGCATTCTTCAGTGGTGGGTCAAAATGTTGAGCCTGTTTTGCCGAACACTGACAGCTTGTTTGTAAATTAAGGAAAATATTACTTGGAACATTAACATTTTCTTTCTGTATCTGATGCATGACTTCCCTTACTCATATGCCCCCAAATTTAAGAAATTTCAAACTTCTCACTGTATCACAGCTTCAGAAGTGATTTTTGTTCCCTTCCATTATCTGCAACTCTTACTTTCCTGCTATATCCTTTTTGAATTCACAAAAAAGACCCCATCACACCTATAAAATCACCTCCCGAATACTAAACTGACAACCCTACATGAGTGGTTTGCTGTGCCTTATTTTGAACTGTGCAAAATCCAGAAATTCCAGGCTAACATGGCAGCCTGGCTCCCCATCGTGCTGGAATATGTTGCCATGGGTACTGCAAGGATACACAGACTGACATCACCCACCTGTACATTACAGCAGCCAAACAGCAGCTCTAGAAGAGCTCAGTGCTGAAGATGGACCAGCACAATCCTGCAAACAGGCAGCTGGGACCTGAGGGAACTCTGATGCCATGGAAAATTTAAGACCTGTATCTTCTACAAGGAAGAAAGTCACAGTCTCAGTTTGCAAGTTCTCCCATGCTGCTTATTTTTAGACTTAAGTAGTGCTTCATATTTTGAAGCCAATGGCAGATACATGCACAAAGTATTACAAATCTCTCACTGACTGGGGGCCACAGGAAGGAGAAGGACCAACACAACAGCCTGGTCAAAGACAAAGAAATCCCAAGTTCTCAGTGTCCAAATCTCTTACAACTGATGAAGGCAACAGGTGGCCCTTCAGGAAACTGGCCTAGGAAGGGACTAGAAAAGCAACTATCACAGAAACAATAGAAAATCTTGAGTGGCATCACCTGGCACATACAAGAGATTACGCTTCAAGAGAGGAAACACTGAGTATTAGCACTTAAAAACACACACAAGGCTGCAGTTTTTCAGAAAACAGACAAGTATTAAGAAGGAAAGACAATACTACAGACAAGGCACAACTGAAACAAGCATATCTACTGTGAAATATTTAGAATGATATTTCAATAAGCTTATGTATTTACAATAACACATACACACCTCAGAGGCTAATGACTTAAACTGACAGCTTCAAAAGTCAAACTCCCAATACTTAAATTCATCATAGCAATGTTATAAATAGGCCAAAATAACAACTTTCTATAGATGGAATACCTCATATTAGTTTAAACCACTTTTCATAGCTGTTAAAAACCAGTTCTCATTGGTGGGGCAGACCAAGCTTACATAATCTCAGTGATTTTCAGCCTTTTACTTAATGATTGAATATTCAAATACAAGCAACATGGCCAAAACAGCTCCAATATCCGTTTTGTTGTATCCAAGAAGAGAATAATAAGAAGCCCAAACAACTTAGTGTGCTCAGTTGCAAGTAAATGTGTGCTAACCCTTTTGCAGCTACCCCACTGCTCCTGAAAGCTCTGCTAGGGATGGAAGTCTAATTAGAAAGTTTCTTGATTAAGAGTAAGAGGGGAAGGATTCCAATTTCTGATATGCCTTCACTGAAAGTGCCCTGGGAGCAGGGAAGAGGGGAAAATAAAACAAAGGTTGTGTGAGTTTTCCTTGGAGGAACAATTCTGGAGAACTGTTTGAAGAGAAAGCACAAGGCCCTGTCATGGTTATCAAAGTATACACATACCTAGGAGAGAAGGGAACTTGTATTTAGAAGTCTTAGAAGAATATGATAACAAAAGTACTGCATACATCTTAAGTGAGGCATTTCCTGACATTGTGGCGTAAGCTCTTCAGCAGGGTAATAACCTAGGAAAGAAGTACTAGTAAAAAGGTACATAAAGGCAGTGCAATAGCTTAACATGGTATGCATTTGATTGGTACATGATATTAGCCACTTTAATTATATTTCCAGAAATAGCACGTTTTTGTACTCACCTATGCAATAGCAACACTACTGAAAAGGGTAGTTTAAAGAAAACAACATACAAAGCCCATGAAGAATTGAGTCTATTTATTTTATTTTATTTCGTCTTGCATTTGTGTTGTTAAAGCAAAGCATTCTATACATATCATTTAGCTATTTACTGCTGTTCTACACCCATTATTGACCTAATTGCAGAAAGACAAACGCAGGGACAAACTTGTTAAAACAAGCATATTGATAATGCTTCTCTGACTTCGACAAATATTCATTTAGAAATAAGATACTGCTCATGGGTTTCTTTTATTAACAGTTAATGGCTCAATTCACAGAACTTTGAGACATCAAGGAACATATAGCAAAATGCAGTGCTGATAATAGGCAACGCCTCTTCTCTTCACTAAACATTCTTCAAAGGAAGAATATTATGGTAACAGTTGAGCTACTGATTCAAATACTTGAATGGAAGGAATCTGGCCAGTGATGGATGACAACTTTTAGATACAAGATGATCCCATATTTATTTATGTAGGCAAAAAACGCCAGTGCCACAGGCATAAAGAATTATTATCTGAAAAAACTTGTACATGTATTTTTAAATAATGTGTGACAGCTTTATAGCAGGTATCATAGTATGATTGCAAGTTAGACATAGGAAAGATCTGAAGAAGACAAACAGTAAATCCAAGTATTTTGACCTGTTTCAAAGCCAAATAACATTGCAATGGCTTTAAAAAAAAGAAAAAACCCTGTAATTAATTTTTGTTTTGTTTCTTAACACTAGCTTAACTGTGCGTAATCACATTGCTGGAGTATCTTTAAAACCACTCCTGTGAGATGTGGAAAAATGAAAATGAAATCACAGTGTGAGCCAGAATGGGAATTTTCCTGCACAAAAAAATATCTCAAAACACTACATTAAAATATTTTAATAAATCACTTTGTTCTACAGCTTCTAACAGATAAAGTGTACTGTCAGCTGTGGCATTTATTGATACTACCTGGGGAAAACAAAGTGTATCTATCTCTATATAAAAACCAGTTCAACTAATCTTAATGTTTAATAGATTCTTACTAAAAGGCTGATTTAAAACAAAAAAATGGTAAGATTTTCAATCTGATTACATAGTTCTTTCATTATGACTGTCTACTAGGCTGGCTGCCTCACTGCACCTGTAGGAATGTATGAAAAAAGAGCTGAATGAGCTAAAGATGTTTTCCCTCAACATATATTCATTATTTCCCTTTTACCTTTTAAAAACAGGAAACACTTTCAAGTACTTTTGGAGCTCCACACTTATTTCTTGAGAAACTACTGCTATGGCAAATTGCACAGAAATACTTCAAAGAAGTGTTATAGGTGCCATACTTCCAGTCCAAGACATGCAGGTATTGGAACTAAAGCAAAACAGTGGAATTTTAACAGATGAGTATTCCTTCACAGTTTTGCAGATAGAGCTACAACAAACAGATCTTAAAAGATTCACTTTTGCAATTCACATGTTGAAATGATTTTCAGGGATTTCTGACTGTGGTGTACAAAACAAAGAGGTTGTCAGAGTTCACTTGCTCTCAGGAGCACATGGCACTGACAGAACAGGTGCAGACCACAGAAATGCATTATTTGGAATAACACACAAGTGGGCACCTCTGCCAGCTGCAGAATTCCAGGCTCTTGGCCCTTTGCAACTATGTGGCCTTAAATTTCTTTGGATATGGAATGTATTTAACCAAGTTCAGTAGTGCAAGAGATATTAGAACTCACATTAGACTATGTCCCAAAATCTTACAATAAAAAGTATGTTTTGCTGTATAAATCCCAATTGTTTAAAATTTCTTATAATTTAAAAAAGTCGAACCACACAATCATATAAAGTATTTAAACAGCAATAAATAATCTTCCTGAAACTCAGAGACCATGTGCATTCAACTATCATAAAAACAACATCAGGTACTAATCTGTAATCTCTACACTATGGTGGTATGGTGAAACAATGTCCCCAAACTGACAGTAATCACACTGGAAAGTATGAACATTTCTTTTAAGCAAATTTAATGCTATAATGCTGCTGGTTTTCCTCTTCCTGCTTCTATTTTCCTGGAAAAACGGGTGAAGCTGAGACAAAAAGGAAAGTAATAAAAACATGTCTTAAAATTAATCACTACATTTCACAGTCACATGAACAAAGCTCTGCTCTTTTTATCCTAAAGAAATATCTTTGCAAGCATCTGGAACTAAGTATTTTTCTCTGCAGCTTGGGAACTGTGGAAGGGAGATCCTCCTCTTGAAGAAAAAAAAGACTGGAGAATCAAATCCTGTTCCCTTTGCAGTGAGGGTAAATATTGCCAGCTACTAGCAGCGTGGGTGGTAAGAGGGGCAGGATTTTCTCCTTAGTCCATCTGAAAAACAGTTTTCTTCAGCCCTATCATTTAATTTTAAAGTGGAATTTGTTTTATCCTGCAGACTAATAAGTACCCTAGGAGCTTGATTGGTTGGTGCTTAATGAAATTGCTTCTGCTGACATTAGATACATTAGGATACTGATTAAAACACTTAATGATCCCTCTTGATTTTAAATTGCTAGCTTAGATTTGTGAGATGCCATCAAAGTATCTTTTTTCTTCCTCTCCTCCATCCTAATCCGGCTTCTCCTTGCCCTTTTTCTGTTCATGATACTTAAAGGTTGTGGCTCATTGGCAACAGCTCGGTCACAAACCAAACGTTAACACCATGTTGAACACTGCGTTGTTTAAAATGTGCCAAACCCCAGAATAAACACTGAAACACAGTCATCCCTAACATACAATTTCCTTTTTCAAAGCTCAAACTATTCTTAAATGTGGCAACACTGAGGATTATTAATATGAAGGGAAAGCCAAAATCAGAGTAAACTTTAACTTTGTAAAATGTTTTCTGAGGAAAGATAATTTTGTAAATGTAAAAACAAATACAAAAGCATTATTTTTCAGCTTGAATGTGGAAGACAGAAATACATTGTCAGAAAATGGTGTTGGAATGAGATTCCTATGACAACAAAGCTGTTTTTCATGCTCTTAGACAAAATTGCATACCATATCACCTTCCAGTGGGAAACATGTATGTATTATGGCCATAATGACAGCTTATACTTAAATATTGTTAAACACTGTAACTACCAGGTTTGGAAACTTTGCCTGAAAAGGAGGAAGCCACAATAGCTGTAAAAAGTTCCATTTTCCTCAACAAATCCCATCAAGGCTCTTGAAATGAAATTATACTTACAAACCAAAATTTACTTATATACTAAAACCTGCTGTGTCAGAAGCTTTTACAAAAAAAAAATTGAGTATACTGAATTTTATGCTTAATACAAACCTTGAGACCACAGAAAATAAAAAAGTAGAAGTTTTTGTACATTGTAGCACCATTACGAAGTTAGACTCAAATGCCGGATATGTCATTGTGGCTGTACCTTGCAGCTGGTGTGAAGCCGGAGCTTGTGTGAAGCTCATTGACTTCAGCCATCTTTGAGAGAAGAAAAACTGGATTTGCTGATCACAACAAATAATATGTTTGTCATTTTTTCCTTTTTCCTTTTTTTTTTCTTTTAAAATTAATTTTGAGCTTTATTTTTATCTCTGTCAGCTAAATCCAAGTCCAAGTCCTTTGGGTCTCTGGATGGCTCGTATGGGCTCTGCTATCCCTTTGCCGTCTGGTCCGAGACCTGTGCCTGGGGTCCAGCCCATACTCTGAAGCATTCTGTTTCCAATGTTGTTTTCTGGGATTGGTTGGGTGTTTTCACCTACAAACCCTGAGATTAAAGAAATACACAGCATTAATCAGCACTGCCTGCCATGTAGAGAAGAGCAGGATAATCTCCCGTAAAGCTTTAAACCTTCTTATTCTCCTAATTCATCTAACAGGTTTCTAGAACAGGCTGTCTTTGCACATGTTGACCTCTTGACTGTGTATGATTCTAAATAATACAGTCTAATGCTTTTATTTTTAATGCTTTTGAAGATTCATTCTGTTTCTACATATGACAAATAGTGTCATACTATATTCCAATACAGTGGATTTCACATCAGCCTCAAAGAATATAAATCACCTGCAGATGTCTACCAGTACATTGTCAAGATCACACGAATTTCTAGCCCTATGCAGTTACTAAGAAGAGATACATCATAGTAACATGACTATCACTCTGTTCTTAGTAATATTTATCAACTATCTCCTTCAAGAAAACCCAGTAAAAAAGTTCTGATTAAACAATTATAGCTGGTACAGAAACAGTAGACAGGTGGTGAACCACTCTGAAATTCAGCTATACCTTTACTCAGTTTCTCTTTTATGAAACATTGTGAAATTTGATATCTCCAAGGTTACTTTTGGTGTTTTCAATTTTACTAAGTGTTGTTTACACTCTCTTCTCCTTAGCACTAAGATCTTTGAGAAAGGCTGCATATGTACCACAGAAAAGAGCACCAAGTGTTAGTATGTATTTGCAAGTTTTGTTAGTATATATTTGCAAGTCACTTGCAAGTGTTAGTATATATTTGTTACTATAACAGATAAATTCTTTTACAAGAAAGAGGTTTTTTCCCCATGAATGTATCATTTAAAAAAAATAGTGAAGTCGAAATAACAAAGCTGCTTTTTCCCTTTCATCAACCAGACTCCCCAAGCCAGAGTTTAGAGACAATGCATGGATAAGCCTTCTAAATATAAGTATCTTGCACAACAGAATCTGTGTTAAAATTTATCAACTTCCACCATACAAACAATTTTAAAAAGGTCTGAAGTTTTCGAACACAAGCAGTTGCATGTAGACAGCTGGATTTTGTTTTCAGCACTATTCAACGTCTCCCTGTCCCAACAACAAAATTAAAAAACCCCTTGATGTGCCCAGCTTTGAAACTATCTGTTTAATCTTCTACCTATTTATTCTGCCTGCTACTTTTTGAAAAATACTATAGTAGAAGCCTACGATTTTGAGTTCTTGGAGACTATAATATCTTTAGCCAAGAATTTACCATTGACAAGCAGCTGGCTTATTATATTAACTTACCAAACAAGAACACAAAAAAGTTGAACATGAGCTTCCAAAAAGCCTCATTTATCACACACACACAAAACAAGGTCCCACAGTGGAAACTGCATACACAAACAGAAATTCAAAATGAGAGGTGCACATTAAAAACCTCACGATGATTGTGATGATGAATTCACAGTACTCCAGCTTTATCCACTATAGATCTGTTCCTATGCAGTAAAACACTGGCTAGATAAAAGGCAGACTGCTTTCTAGTATCTCAGTTCCTAAGTCAAAGAAAAAAAGGAGTGCATTGAGGGAAGGCATCCCTTAATACTGGTTTGAAGCTATGCTTAATGCTAGGCTTAAAATAAAGGCTTTTAAGTCAGCAGCCTCCAGTCCCTGAGAGGGCTCCTCTTGAACTGACCATCACAAAATTCAACGTCCAAGACTTCCTTTCTTTTCAGGCCCCCACAGACAGAGGTAATTTTCATACAAGTAAGTCCCTGCCACTGCCTGGCATACACAACACAGGCTTTGCAACCTTCCCAGTTTTACTTTCTAGCTCAAAAAAAAAAAAAAGGAAAGGAAAGGAAAGGAAAGGAAAGGAAAGGAAAGGAAAGGAAAGGAAAGGAAAGGAAAGGAAAGGAGAAAGGGTACTGTTCAACAAAAGTTCTGGTAAGCCTCACAGATAAAATGTTGCAGGTGTGCTTTGGTCCACTTTTCATAAAAAGCAATAGTAAGAAATGAACAATCATTCCAGTAAATGTTTGTGGAACAATTAAGGGGAAAGCTTCAAGGGGAAGAGAGATCCAACAAACCTGCAAAGCAGGAAAGAGCAAGCACAAGAGTGTATTTTATGACACCTAAAAACTGGAAACATGAAACCATTCATAATGCTGCCTAGGTAGAGGCAGCAATGCTGTTGGAACAGTATGCAAGGCATAGCCTGAGACAACGTAAACAGCTTTTTTGTTTTTGTCAATTAAGGGGAAAAACCCACAGAGCTCTTCCTGTAACAGATGTACCATTCTATATGAATTTCAATTCCCCAGACAGCCAGAGGAACCTCACAAAGAAGATACATGAAAGAACACACTGTACCCTGAAATATTATTTAGTAAACTGGTGCTTCTATTTTTGATGCCTTTTGAAGCAGTTCAATGTTGTCTTTCCATGACAGGATAATTGGAATAATTTGTTTTTAAAGACATATAAGTACTGCTAGAATGTGTAAACGATAACTATTTTTCCCTCCACTGTACATACTTTTCTATCTCCTATTAAAACACAAGCTCTCCCTAAGAGCCCTGTTTTACTCTTGTATATCACCAGATCAAAAAGAAAAAGGAGAAAAAAGAAAAAGAAAGAGAAGAGAAGACACCATAAACTTGGTTTCACAACCCACTTTTGGGCAAACAATCAAACAACATACACTGTCCAAAGGATAATGTGTTTTAAGGGTTTGTATTGCAGCAAGAATAAAGCAAAACCAGAAACCCATCCACCTTGCCTATATTACTAATTGACTAATTACTCCTTCTCATAAATGAGGTGAATACAGATTGCTTTTATTTGAATTGTGAAAAATATTTAATATACCCTGGTCATTCTATCATAGTATAGTTAGTTTTTATATGAATACTATCCATGTCTGCCTTTAACATTCCTGCAAGTTTTCACCCATCACCTGAAAAATTTATCTGTAATGCAACATATTTTACTTGAATCCAAAGAATATGGCCCTCTTCCTCCACTTCATGTGCAATCAGCAGGTTGGAAAAAACTCCCCAACATTTGCATTGCTGCAATAGACCACAGGGAAAGAGCTCTTAAAAATCATGTTACATTGTGTGCTATTCCCCTGACCCCCATTCCTGTGCTTTGGGCTTTTATTTTCTAATTAAAAGCAGTAATTGTCCTTGCAATATTCATCTTCAAGTTCAGTTTTTAATTCATGCCTATGGCACTTCTTGGACTAGCCAGTAGGGCCTGTTAGAGAGGATGGTCCAAGCACATGGCCTTTGAAAGGGCTGTACTACCTCTGGGACGTGTTCAGTCCTGACCCACCCAGGAGCAAGAGCAAAACCAACCCATTGTGCTGTCCCACAAAAAATAACTATGCAGAATCAGATTAAAAAAAAAAAAAAAGGATACATTTTTCTAATTTTATATTGTATGAGGTCCAGGAGTTACAAGGATGTGTCTGCACTAATGATTTGTATGAATCTTCTGTGCAGTACACTTTCTTTTCCTACAAGCTGAAAATGTTTTTAGCAACCCTAAAAATTGGCTCCTGATCCACCAGATGAGTAGTCTGCATGTAAAAGTGGCTGCCATTATACGAGGGAAGAGCAAGCACTAAGGTATAGTAACTTGTTCAAAACTTGTAAAATACTCTCAGTTTATGTTCCTTCTCTCTGCAATACTGCCAGCTGAAAGAAAAAAGGCCAACCCTCAAATCTTTGTGTACAGGAATAGACATACTTCAAGGTCTACATTTTTTGTGCATATGACCTTACATACATGGAATATGAAATCTGTGAGTAGTAAGTGACAAAATTGGGAAGCAGAAAGCAAAAAACTCATCACACTTATTTAATTTTGGTATGATACTTATGATGGCATTAAAGGCGGGTTTCAGTGAAAAATAAAGGTATGTAATTTTTTCTTAACAGCTGTTGAGACAGGTATGTCTTGGTTAAACAGTACACTAGCATTCAGTGCCATACCCTTGATTTTACAGTGATTGCCATGAATTAATTTAATTCCATCTGTAAGCTAAAATCAGATCAGAGGTCTAATGCTGCTGCAGGCTCCACATCTGTTTAATCATTTTTGGATAGAGCAGCTTGCAGAAGTTCAGCTTTTAAATTTGCTTCACATTTAAGAAACAATGTTACACCAGTGTACAACATTGTCAGCAGGAAACAAATGAGCCTATGAACAGTTTTGATCTGACAGACTAATTTTATTTGCAAAATGCTTCTACAAATTCAAAGCTCAACACTGAAGTTATCATTTATTACAGAATAATAAAGGAGCTGTGACCACATAAACCACTATTGTGAAAATATTTATTTGTATGGTCCAATTGCTGGATAAGACTCACATCAAGCATGTTTGGCTTATACTGAGCTGAATAAAACCAGAATACAGCTAGGATCAAGCTCTCAGATAACCCTCATTTAAGAAAATGTGTGGGCTTTTTGTTGTGTTTCTTTTTTTTTCCTCACAACCCCCCCAAGCTGTAAGAAACAAATGAAGGCATAGTGAAATAATTTAATCTCTGGCCACTGCACTATTTCTGATGTTAAGAAAATGAGGTTTTAAATAATTCTGAGAAAATGACACTGTACATAAATATAGTCTTGCCCTTTCATTCTTCTTTTGTATGATTAAGACTTGTGAGCAGAACAGCAATGGCTTCGCAGAGCATACCACAACTATCATTTCCTCTTCTATCGCTCCCAGCAGCCTTAAATCCTCTAAATCCTTTCCTAGAAGGATCTCTTTTTGCTTGGGTAATTTTTGCAATACATGGCCTGCTAACCCTTACCCCCTACCCTGGATCTCACTTACGTCTATCACAGCAGAGTCAGTCTTTCTACCTCAAATCTTCCAAGGAGCATTGTGGATGGTAATTCACTTGCGTAATTGGCTCAAGAGATGAGAATCTTGTATCTGCCTCTCTTAGCCACTAATCTATCCAGCAGACTGCAAGCCTAATTGGCAGCTTGTTTAGTAATTTGGCTCCTAAAGTGTTGTATTGATGTTGGATAAACAGCCAATGGAAGCAGAAATGATACATGCCGATTCTCTTTAAAAGCTGGTGCACTTTCCCCCTCCTTTTCTGAAAGCATTTAATATTTCATCTATTCTTTTTCTTTTCTGACTCCTCACCAGACAGATGAGCTCAGAGCAGTAGAGACTGATCCTGATACACAAGGAAACAGATGAGAATAATACATTGCTGTAGTCTTACTTTTTATGCCAGCTCTCTCTAACTAGAAAAATGGGAATCAGACTGCCTAGATGTTTATGTTCTTAAAATTGTTCTGGATAATTGCACAGACACAGCTTCAGAAGCACAGCCACCAGCTGTATGGTGATTTTAAAACTCAGTACCTGCAGTACCTACTGATTTTCAAAATTTAGTACATATGGCTGTGTATCTACTAAAAAAAACGACAAAACACCAAACCAAAACTAAAACAATTCAGCTATGAGAATGTTATGAAAATTATTTGGCTAATATTGGAGACTGCATTATTTCAGCAGACTTTAGCACATCCTTCACACTGAGCTATGTAAGACTGTCTAAAGAAAAACTTTAGAATTATTATGTTCTGGTAAGTCTGCTTGCATTGAATTTTATTCTAACTAACAGAGCGATAAGAGTAGCAGAGGGACATAGCTATGACTTCAGCAGGTGCTGGACGCCTCTGTATTTATCCCGTATCCACAGCAGAGTTTTGTTGATATCTGCACTGCCATAGTTTCATTCCTACTACCCCATCTCAAGGGGTATTAAATGTGGCCTGGGTAAACACACTCTGTCTTGAAGTATAGACTCTAGATTTAAATCTATTTTCAACTCTCCTGAATATATAAATTCACACACCAATGAAGACTGTGACACTGAATTTTAGGTACAACTGGTTATCCAGAAACACGGATCACTTGGAATTGGATTTGCAGGTGCTCTTCTCCATTCTTTACTGGATTACACTGTGTGTGGACTGAAACTTCATGAAACTTCATGCCCATTCAGTCTTTGCTGCTATAAAATTGGTTGGAAGAGTTGGTATTTTTAGACCATTTATCCCTCTGTAAGGGGAATCTCTAGAATACCCAAGACTGTCTTTTCACTTCAGTCCAAAGAAGGTCTTTGTTTTACGCCTTGTCTTTGATAACAGAAACAATGTCACTGGATGGCACTTTGGAAGAAGCATTCTCACTGGGGGATATTCCAAAGTTCAGTTTAAACCCCCCAAAATTCAGCAAAATGAATCCCATCTGATAAGCATTCCCTCACTTTTACAGAAAGACTTGCAGCCTTACAATGAAACCCAGTGGAAATCTAAAGCAAAAATTTTCTTTGTGAAATCCAGAGTATGTACATCAGATTTTATTAGGAACTTTTCCACAAATTGCAAGGCTTTTACAGAAAGACAGAAATATTGCCTGCACTGGAAACCTGATCAATAAATTTTATTTTCTCACATGGTAAACAGGTATTTTTATTCCTCTGAAGTGTAAAAACCTTCTGCATAAAGCTATCAGGTTTATGCACAGACCTCCTTCCATATCCAGAAAGTGAATCATTGGCTAAAAAACGTTTAAGAAAAGTGATTTTTGCATAATCTCTACAAAGGACTGTTTGCAGAAGTGCTCCCTATTCCCTCAGGAGAAAGAAAAACTAGTCACCAGCAACTGAGAAGTTGCTGTGGAGAGCTGGGATAAGAAGTTATGCTGACTGAGAGAAAACTACACATTTTAACTGCCAAACCATCTGTGTTTTTACAAAAATCCTTTGGAATTACCAACCTAAAACCGACTGACAGAAATATCAGGTACTTCTTTTATTGGTTGAGTTCTAGGAAAACTACAGGACATCCATTTGCTCATCTGAGGAAGGTGATGCTTCTAACAAACTGCACATAAAAGGAGGTGGCTCCTCTCTGCAGGGAACCACTTTAATATATCTGGCAGAGAATGTGCAGAACTTGCAGAGCACATAACTGCCCTTGAGGATGAGTGTCCCTACTGACATCTCTATTTCACTCAAAGCTAGTCCTCAAGTGTACAACTGTTTAATGAAACATACCTTTGAAACTTGAAAATAATGTCTGGTTTTTCTTTCTCCTGAGGNTCAAAAATCTTGTACAGAAGAGTCAATAAATAAATGACTATTTACAAAGCATACAAATACGAGATGTGAAGCAGAATTTGAGGGTTTTCCCCCAACATTTAAGACTTAGAGGTTTGTTATTTAAAAAAGACCTCTAAAATATCTCAGGGATTTAACATGAGATGATAAAAATCAAAAATCTTGTACAGAAGAGTCAATAAATAAATGACTATTTACAAAGCATACAAATACGAGATGTGAAGCAGAATTTGAGGGTTTTCCCCCAACATTTAAGACTTAGAGGTTTGTTATTTAAAAAAGACCTCTAAAATATCTCAGGGATTTAACATGAGATGATAAAAATCAAAAATCTTGTACAGAAGAGTCAATAAATAAATGACTATTTACAAAGCATACAAATACGAGATGTGAAGCAGAATTTGAGGGTTTTCCCCCAACATTTAAGACTTAGAGGTTTGTTATTTAAAAAAGACCTCTAAAATATCTCAGGGATTTAACATGAGATGATAAAAATCAAAAATCTTGTACAGAAGAGTCAATAAATAAATGACTATTTACAAAGCATACAAATACGAGATGTGAAGCAGAATTTGAGGGTTTTCCCCCAACATTTAAGACTTAGAGGTTTGTTATTTAAAAAAGACCTCTAAAATATCTCAGGGATTTAACATGAGATGATAAAAATCAAAAATCTTGTACAGAAGAGTCAATAAATAAATGACTATTTACAAAGCATACAAATACGAGATGTGAAGCAGAATTTGAGGGTTTTCCCCCAACATTTAAGACTTAGAGGTTTGTTATTTAAAAAAGACCTCTAAAATATCTCAGGGATTTAACATGAGATGATAAAAATCAAAAATCTTGTACAGAAGAGTCAATAAATAAATGACTATTTACAAAGCATACAAATACGAGATGTGAAGCAGAATTTGAGGGTTTTCCCCCAACATTTAAGACTTAGAGGTTTGTTATTTAAAAAAGACCTCTAAAATATCTCAGGGATTTAACATGAGATGATAAAAATCAAAAATCTTGTACAGAAGAGTCAATAAATAAATGACTATTTACAAAGCATACAAATACGAGATGTGAAGCAGAATTTGAGGGTTTTCCCCCAACATTTAAGACTTAGAGGTTTGTTATTTAAAAAAGACCTCTAAAATATCTCAGGGATTTAACATGAGATGATAAAAATCAAAAATCTTGTACAGAAGAGTCAATTAGAAAGGAATTGGGATAAATTTTATACCATATTGAGTGTATGGTGTCTAAAATTCTGTAGCACCTATTTTTCTAGCACCTGGTTTTCTATCAGACTTAAACTAGATAATCTAAGACTGAAATTACTGCAAATATTCCCAGTGCATGTGTTTCAAGTTGTAACACTACCTTGCAAAGAATGTTCTTTCTCTAGCAAAATTTTTTTTGTTTCGTGGTGCTGTTGCTATTTTATTATTATTTTCATTAAACGACCCAGTATCAGAAGGGCTATTTCCATGACAATGGATGAGTTTGTCTAAAAGCTCCTTATACAAACTTGAGAGCACTGTATTGCTGCAGTGAAATATGTCAGGGTGTCACATTAAATAGCTCTACCACTCAGGTAGTCAGAGGGGAGAGAGGGTCACTGAGAAATACCTCACGTGTGAATGGAATCACTGGAATAATATTGGTTTCATGGAAGAAGTAATGCAAAAGAGTATTTAAAAGGTAAAAACCTCATACTTCAATTGTGGGAAACAATCAATTTTTACTAGTATCAGTTTTTTGTTGATTAATTAACTATCTAGGTTCAACAATACACATATGGGATATATGAAACATCCACAAAATAGAAAATTTATCCTAGGAAAAAAGACAGACTATGACACTCCCATATCGGTACTGTCAGTTCCTAACCATCCATGCCTATATTATCTCCCATTTGCTTCACTGCTATTCAACACATCTTTTCTTCACCTTTACAAATGACATTTTTGAAATGATAAAATGCTCTGTGCTGCTCAAACTTTCTTGTTTCAATAGTTTCTCAATGCTGTACAAGTAAAGCTACATCCTTTGTTACTAATATACACAAACCTACTGGTATGTGACTTTGACTGCAGGCTGAGAATGGGCTATAAATTTAGAAATCAATATCTAACTCTATCAATATTCATTTTACTTTTTCAATACAAAATACAAAGGTGAAAGAGCAGTAAATAAGCTGGAGTACTGAAATAAATTGGGTGTTCTTGTCACAATTAATAAGTGTTTAACCAATCACACCGCTTGCTACAGATGTCTGTGGCTTTGCAAGGTGTCTGAAAGTAGCAGGTGCTACCCTTGTGAGACTCAGACCCAGGAAATGTGTTCCAATACCTCGTTTCTGATTGTTATCATCAGTACTACTGAACCTGAAGGCATAAATGACCACTTCCAGCAGATTTCAGCAGATTCGTGTAGATTTTTACAAGAGTTAATTTACCAATGTATTTTTTCCAAATGCAGATGAGAATTTAGAAAACACTGTTACCAACACATTGACTCAGACCAAACTTTGCCAATTCGCAGTCCATATAAAGATAACACTTGCAGCAAATGAGTAATTTACAGACAGCCTTTCGGATTTCACTATGATATTAAATACAAACAGTTATTAGGAGAATGCTTTTTTCACTTCCAACTTCTGTTCATGTTAACAACTTCCATACTTTTTTTCTTTCAAGAAAGAAGTTCACAAATTCTGCTACATAAAATCAAGCTCTTCTATTCCCATATCCTAGCTAACTAAAACTACTGAAAGAAGAATAATCAAATAAGCGATCTCTTATTTTAATCCGAATTTCTAAACATACATTCATTCTGAAAGAAAACCCCATTTCTTTAATAAAATAATATGGAACACTGAAAAAAAAACAAGGCCTGTGACAGATAAACAATAATTTAGCTGTAGGAANAATTTCCACTATATTAGGGGTACTCTCATAGGTTATATTCTCCAGTAAGCTGGCTTATGGTACTTGCAAGTGAAGCCAAAAAATCCATAGAATCATAGAACATCTCAAGCTGGAAGGGATCCATAAGGACCACAAAGTCCAGCTCCCAGTAGAGGCAATTTGAATGGTTCCCATAACCACAAAGAGCTATCTCAGGAAAGACTCCCAGAGTAATTCAGGGAATTATTTCTGAAGCTTCCACATTTCAGAAGACAACAGCACTTAGAAAAGACAGGTACAGTCATCTTCTATCAATCTGAATGTTCTTGACTTTATAGTGGCTGTGTGTACAGCCTGTAGAATATTGTCTTCTCTCTAGATCACAAGAAGCCCATCAGCAATTTTCCAGGATAAGCTTGTTCTGGTTGAATTGCAGGTCTTCTGAAGTTTGTTACTGAACTTTCAGAACTCTGGTGCTTGTATGTAAGATGCCTTGCCTGAACCACCTCAAGCTCAACACAGAAAGCCTTTTGCTCAGAAGGGAGTCCAGCTTCCAATACTGGATGGCACTCTGCAATCTTTTAGTTTAGTGAGACAACATGGCAGAAGAAAAAAAGAAACAGAAAGAAGTCTCTAAAATTTACCTTGCTGCAGACACCAAGCAAAGAAAAAACGAGAGTCCATGGGCTGGACAACCAAGCAGGCATGAAACGTATGTCAGGAAGGACTTTTGCAGACTAAGGGTAAAAAATGGTGCAATGCAATAAGAGAAAGGATTCACAACACGCCAGTGTTGTATTGCCTTGTGACAAGGGATTTCTGCCTATAGAGTTGTACATTTGGTAGACAAGCAAGGTAGAAAAACAGTGAATCAAGTTTAAAAGAAAATAGGCTTATAATGGTTTGTCTAGAGTTTTGGAAATTTGGTCAGTTCATCCAAGTACCCAAAAGTTTACCTTTCCTCTGGAACGATTGCACTAAGTTGACCTTCACCACAAACTTAGCCTCAGCCACCTCTGTTATCACGCTGTAATCACAATCTTTTTCAAATCATCGTTTTGGTTCTGCAGATATTCAGGTCTGATTTTTAATCACTGACATATTAAGCCTCAGCAAAATAGTTTGCTTAGCTGTTCCATTGGCAATTTTTAAAAAGGAATGAAAACATGTACCCTTTTGATTACCTTGTTAAAGTGAGTCATGATAGCATTATAGCAGCGCTCAGTATTTCTGCTGTAATTAAGAAACTGTCATATTTTTCATTAAAACACATTCTTTAAAATGAGACTTTTAACTTGGTCATTTCAATCAGGTCCAGCCTGAAGTGTAGCATGTCCATGCAACATGCCAACTAGATAAAGAATATGACATCTGAAATTTGTTTTTGCAAAAGTTAAGTATTAAAGTGCCCATTACATGCATAGTAATTTATCTGTTTTATATAAACATTTTCTACATTAAAAAAAAAAAATAGCTTTCTCTTCTTATAATTGATTTTTGCAGGTTTTTAACAATGTTCCAAACTGTAAACCACANAGGGATTTAACATGAGATGATAAAAATCAAAAATCTTGTACAGAAGAGTCAATAAATAAATGACTATTTACAAAGCATACAAATACGAGATGTGAAGCAGAATTTGAGGGTTTTCCCCCAACATTTAAGACTTAGAGGTTTGTTATTTAAAAAAGACCTCTAAAATATCTCAGGGATTTAACATGAGATGATAAAAATCAAAAATCTTGTACAGAAGAGTCAATTAGAAAGGAATTGGGATAAATTTTATACCATATTGAGTGTATGGTGTCTAAAATTCTGTAGCACCTATTTTTCTAGCACCTGGTTTTCTATCAGACTTAAACTAGATAATCTAAGACTGAAATTACNCAGAGGGGAGAGAGGGTCACTGAGAAATACCTCACGTGTGAATGGAATCACTGGAATAATATTGGTTTCATGGAAGAAGTAATGCAAAAGAGTATTTAAAAGGTAAAAACCTCATACTTCAATTGTGGGAAACAATCAATTTTTACTAGTATCAGTTTTTTGTTGATTAATTAACTATCTAGGTTCAACAATACACATATGGGATATATGAAACATCCACAAAATAGAAAATTTATCCTAGGAAAAAAGACAGACTATGACACTCCCATATCGGTACTGTCAGTTCCTAACCATCCATGCCTATATTATCTCCCATTTGCTTCACTGCTATTCAACACATCTTTTCTTCACCTTTACAAATGACATTTTTGAAATGATAAAATGCTCTGTGCTGCTCAAACTTTCTTGTTTCAATAGTTTCTCAATGCTGTACAAGTAAAGCTACATCCTTTGTTACTAATATACACAAACCTACTGGTATGTGACTTTGACTGCAGGCTGAGAATGGGCTATAAATTTAGAAATCAATATCTAACTCTATCAATATTCATTTTACTTTTTCAATACAAAATACAAAGGTGAAAGAGCAGTAAATAAGCTGGAGTACTGAAATAAATTGGGTGTTCTTGTCACAATTAATAAGTGTTTAACCAATCACACCGCTTGCTACAGATGTCTGTGGCTTTGCAAGGTGTCTGAAAGTAGCAGGTGCTACCCTTGTGAGACTCAGACCCAGGAAATGTGTTCCAATACCTCGTTTCTGATTGTTATCATCAGTACTACTGAACCTGAAGGCATAAATGACCACTTCCAGCAGATTTCAGCAGATTCGTGTAGATTTTTACAAGAGTTAATTTACCAATGTATTTTTTCCAAATGCAGATGAGAATTTAGAAAACACTGTTACCAACACATTGACTCAGACCAAACTTTGCCAATTCGCAGTCCATATAAAGATAACACTTGCAGCAAATGAGTAATTTACAGACAGCCTTTCGGATTTCACTATGATATTAAATACAAACAGTTATTAGGAGAATGCTTTTTTCACTTCCAACTTCTGTTCATGTTAACAACTTCCATACTTTTTTTCTTTCAAGAAAGAAGTTCACAAATTCTGCTACATAAAATCAAGCTCTTCTATTCCCATATCCTAGCTAACTAAAACTACTGAAAGAAGAATAATCAAATAAGCGATCTCTTATTTTAATCCGAATTTCTAAACATACATTCATTCTGAAAGAAAACCCCATTTCTTTAATAAAATAATATGGAACACTGAAAAAAAAACAAGGCCTGTGACAGATAAACAATAATTTAGCTGTAGGAAGGCCAGCCTTTGAGAAAACTGTAATAATGTCTAGAATGCTATACATTACCTAGATATAGGTATGAGCTTATTCAATGTTTACCAGAAGTTCTAGTTGCTTAAAAACTTACAAGGATAAAGTGTAGAAAATCAACTTTTCTAAAACCACAAAACAAAAAGTCTCAATCCTCTTGATCACAACAAAATTGAAAAGATTAACTTGAACTTGAAAAGAAAAGAAGGCACATCAGTTAAAAGATACCTTTATCCACCATTACTCTCTGTCACTCTTCACATAAAGGGAAACTTTTGGGCAAAACAATTTCTAAAACTCTGAGTTCATGGACACATAACATTGAATGACCACATATTTGCCTTAGAATCAAAATATTGGCTTTGCAAAGTTATGCAGAGGAGCCACCTTGTAAAATAAAATTCCGAACACTGAAAGCCCAAGGTAAAGTGAATAATAAAATTAATTTCACGATACTTGATAACCTCTCAGTACAAAATGACATCCTCTAGGACTTGAAAGTTGTGAAGTGAAAATCACCTTCTAGAAATAATTACATTATTCTCTCTTCAGCCATTAAGTATTTTTCTTTCTTGGTTCACATATGTTCAGAGTCTTAGAAGCTGACCCATAGATTCTCTCTTTTTCATACTGCTGCCACTAAGGTGCTTTTAAAACATTTTTAATATTATTCCTGGTCTGTTTCTGCCACTGAGGTTTGAAACAAAGAAGATTCAGGAGGGAGAATTCAGTTAGAATACAAATATCAGGCTTCTCTAAAGACATCTACTTGAAATATATTTCAAAATTCTATGTGCTGCAAATGTTGCTGCTGTAATTTATGTATGATTAGGACATGCAATCCAGATTTCTGTATTAGAAATACATATAAAGGCTCACATGGGCTCACACACAACCTAATCCTTTGAGTATGCATATATATAATTAATCCAACAAACCGATGAGAGTCCTATAAATCACTGCTAAGTATTGAAAAAGTCATTTCACAGCTGTGACATCAGCAAAATGGATCCAATGGTTGTGACCTCGCATCTGTAAAAATCTTTCAAAAATGTACTTGCAAGTGCTTCCCGTTTAATCTACAGCACTAATTTTAAAGATCTGCTTCACAGCTTTATCACCACATTTTTGATTGTTTACCCAAGAATTCACATCCTAACTTCATTGTGCAGGATATTTAGAGCATTCATATGCAGAAAACAAGATGCCTCAGGTCTCTTTCCTTGTAATGTTTGAAGGGACATAAGCAGTAATCTTCACTGTCTCAGTATATGAAAAAAGATTTATTGTCTTTAAAGAAGTGCTGTGCTACAAAGGACTGGAAATTGGCAATGATTGCGGGAGAGTGGAGGGAGCCTATTTATTTCTTAATCTTTATTAATAAATAAGGATAGAACATCTCTGAAGTTATATGGGATGTTATTGAATTTATCAAGATTTTCCCCAGGTCACTGACCTACTGCTTTGTATTTAGAGATTTAACATCTTGTGGTTTGTGCTCTGTCCCAGGGAAATTGGTTACCTGTGGGTCCTGGCAGGGGAGCAGCTTTCCTTCTCCGCTTGATGTCTCCCATGCACAATGATCCTAAATGTACACTGGTTTGCCTGCAAGTAATTATAGGAGAAAACTATTAACAAAGGAAGAAAACTGCCACATAAATACACAGCTTGTATAATCTGAACCTATATCAAAACATTCTCAACCAAGATGAAGCTGCACAGTCAAGCCACCAATCTTGTTTATATCGAAACATAATTGTGTTTGTTGACAAGCGCTCAGTATCTAAATGCAGCATCATAAATTGTTACTGGAATGAATAAATATAAATATAAAGGGAATGCTTTTTAATTTTCAAAACTGGCAATCTGTCTAGCTCAACATAAAACAAAAACACTGTTGCTCCTGACAGGCAAATAGCTAAGATTAATTATCTAAAGAGATCACAATGCTGTTTGTAGGTTATCAATTGGCTGGTAATGCTTGACTGTCAGAGCAGCATTTATTACATGGAAAACATTATCAATGTTTTTTAAGGTAAGATGAAGAATGAATGAGAAAACATGAAACAGTAAACTCTTAAAAGGTGCATGAAATAAACTTGTAGCGTAACAATTTATCCTTTTCTAATTCACTGGCAAGCTGTGAGAATACCACAGAAGCACAATATCTGGTAGGCTTCCTGAACAATTATGAGCTTGCATTTGGAGACTGGAAAATTAATCGAGATGCAGAGGATGGCAAACAAGCAAATGCTATTGCATTAAACCCAGCTATTAGAAGTCAGTACCACAGAAAATGGTAAATTTGGAATTTTCAAGTGTTCACTTTTGGAATAGAATCTCAAAGGACAATTACAGTTATTATTTTTCTTAAAGTAATATACAATGCCTGCAGAATTGAATATATGTAGCTGACTTATTTTTTAAAGAACCAGAAGAGAAGGGGGGAAAGTGCAGTAATTTCTGAACTGCACAATTTTAATATGTATCTATAAATGTTACTGAGAAATTTGTTTCTTACCACATAAGTGTAGTGAATTTTGATAAAGTTACAAATTGAAAATTGCATCCGACAATCCACTGTAGCATAGTAACACTCTGTCACTCATGGGATCTGGTTTCAGTGTGGATATATGACTTACCCTTAATGGCATTTATAAACTTTTTAAAGCTGGGCTACTTCTAAATGAATAACAAATGGTCATATACTGTTGAGAGACCTCAGATCTGCTCAATAATGTAAAAGAATGACAACAATGCCTTGACGAGTAAGATGACAATGTACAATCCTCTGCATATTTCTTCTAAAAAGATATAGTAGACTAACAAGTACCACAGTGCTTGTATTTAAATAATAAAATATTCCAAGAAACCTATGTTTCATAGAGAAGCGCACTCTAGTTTCATCGAGTGAACCCTTATTTCACCACTTTTTCCCCTTTGTTTTAAGACACGTTTTCCTTGCAATTCCAACATAAAATTTTATCCTATTTTAATATCCAGTAATTCAATACAGTTGAATCAGTAAACTAACAGGATGATAATTTTTGGTTCTGAATTGAGAGAAAAATCAAGAAGTGTAACCCTTTCATAACTGATTGTATGATAAAGAAAATGAATATTTAAATAGAATATGGGGAAACAGTAATTAGAGAAAAGATATTTGAGACACTTGATCACCAATGGATCAGTATTTAACACTGGCATCAAACACTGGCACAAAGAGAAAGTCATGTGATGAATTATATGTTCTACCGTGTGAAACTCTTGTTTTCTGAATGAAAAAGGGAGAAAGTTTCCAGGAATACAAGTAGGATGAAAGATAAAAATTAATAAAGTCAGGCAGTTGAACCTGAAGACCTGAGCCACAGCAGCAGCAGTGAGCAGCATTTGAGTTATTTCACCAGAATTGATTATCTGTTACACTACATTGAGATATCTAGATTATTGATCTGTAAGATTATGGTACTGGGGCCTCCCCACTTTTCCTCCAGGCACAGGGAATGGAGTTGCAACAAATAACACTAAGTAAGGACTACTTTGTTATTGTTGTCACCCTTCATGCAGAACACAGCAGTTACTTTTTAATTTAAAATCAATGAACGTGTGAAAGGCAGCCTTGTTCCTTCAGCAGAAATGAATCATTTGCCTTTGCTGATCACAACAACCCCATCACCAGCCAAGGAGAGTGGGTATTTCTTTGTGGTTGTCAAAAATTCCCTACACTGCAAATAAATAACGATATGCTGGAGCACCAAAAATTAAGCTTGGTCAAACCCAGTTTGATGGCCACTACCACCAAATGTTCAGCCAACTTCTGATTGTAAAGCTGCATTTGCCTTCACCAGGGCTTAACACTTGATATCCTCTGCCAGTGTAAACCATAGCAAAACAAAAAGCTCATGTTTATTTATTTATTTAGAGAGGATCAGACAAGAACTATTACTGCTCTAGAACTGGCAGGTTAGACAAAAAGAAGCAGAGTTGTGAAGCTGCACAGTGCATTTTGAAATGCCTGTAATGGAGATATTATAAAGCAGGGAGAACTCTGACCCTCAATCAGGCTAGGTTCAGCATTATGTTTCTTAGCATTAAATCAGAAGAGCGTGGATTACCGAAAGGAAGAAAGCTATTTGCCTGCCTCCTTTCTACTTACCCCTAGCTTGCTTCCAGCTATCATTTATAAATCGTGCTCTGGAGGGAAGCTAGACATTTTATCAGGGAAAAAATAAAACTTGTTAAGACCACCTTGCCTGAAAACCTGGCTTTTGACGTGCTGGTGACAGAGACTGGAGCAAGCAGTGTCAAATGGAATAATTCTTAAGGAAAGACAACAGGAACTTGTCGCCTCATTGTATGCATTTACAAATAGAGGCTTTTCAGAGTCTTAGGCCTAGTTAAAGCTGCCCTCTGGATAAAAAGTGTTCCCAAGCAGCCTCAGACAAGCTTGGGAGACAAACAGATGTGACTATGGTCCCTGGCGTTTGGCAAGAACACTCATTGTCAATAAGAAAAATATGAGCATGGACAGGGCATCAGCTGCACCACGGCCGAGCAGGCCTGCAAGTGTCATAGCAGTGGCAAAGTTGTGGCAGAGGGAAATAAGAGGGCTGCAAAAGCCAGGCTGGTGTGAACTTATACTAGCACGCCAAGAATTTTTGCTGTTGTCGTTGTTGTTGTGTCATGCCTCAATGTATTAAGCAAAACACTGGAAAAGCTACTGTCAATTTTTATTCATTTTTCATCTTGCACACAGTGTTTAGATTCTCCTTTCTACATGGTAAATAAGAGTCTCAAAAATGAAGACAGACTGGGAAGGCAGCAACAACAAAAATAACAGAAAAAAGCTATTGAAATAATAAATAAACTCCACAAAGTTTAGTTATTAAATCCCATAAATAAACCCCACAAAGTTTCGTTATTAAATCCCACAAATAAACCCCACAGATTTGATACAGCAAACGCTTCTACAGAAGCAATGACACACAAAGCAATTCACAAGCATCTATGCATTTTTGTGAAACATTCCCTCTGATGGAAATTTTGCTATTTCCTCCTTAAATAGTGGCAGTCTCCTTATCATTTCTTTTTCTCAAGTTAATTAAGGTAACTGCCCTTACTGTGGCAACGTCTGGAATTGTCTCCTTAAGCTCCCAAACATATCCATGCCTACACAAGACAAACTCTTTTTCCATAATTTTCATAGCTCCACAGGCAAATATTTTTGACTAATGCTTTTTCAGCATTTACACATATTCACCTCTCCAAGACATTCCAGATTTTTATCTACCCTGACCTCTGCAGTCCACGGACCATGTGGTTACATTCTCCAAATAAACATCTTGTTCTGTGGGGGAGCCTACAGCTAAGCTGCTTTAAATGCAATAAACCTACTGAGCAACTGAGGACCCAATGGGGTTCTTCACTCTTTCACTGGTAGTTTTCACTCTTGCCACTATCAGAGTTAAAAGTTCACCAGTCACTGAGAAGAACAACAAAATAAAATGGCTGTAGGACAGCAGATACTCCTGAACATGTGTTCTAGTTCTCTGATTTATTACCTGCTTCTGTAGTATATCATCCCAGAAGTAAAAAAACAAAACAAAATTTACTAATGAAAGCAGGTGTGGAGGAGCATTTTTGTTTAACATTATTTATCAAATTTCTGTACACTAACTTGGAAAATCTGATACGGCACATTATTATGATGTAATAATGTTTTCAAGAAGACTGATTTCTATTCTGTAATTAGATGAATTGGTAAAGATCAATACATGCCTATCCATTATAATGCTATTAACATCTCTCACCTGAGGAAGAAACACACAGTAAACTGTGATACCCTGTTCTGCCACAGTATCAGTGCATTCCTGCAGATGGCTGTAGAACTCTGCGAGTTTATCGCCACTGGAGGCTTCAGCTAATGGAGAGGCTTGATGAAAGTTTTTAAGTAAACTTTTTGCACAAGACATCACAAAAAGGAAAAAGTTAACTGGTTTGTAATTTAGAAGAGACTTAAGAGAATTATTTTGAAGGGTAAACCTAACTGAAACTGTCAGTTCTCAGTCTTAAAATATGGACAGAAAATAGATAAATATTCATATGGATATGACTGGAGAGAGAATGCAGTAGAGATGACTTAACTCACTTTAAGCTTGAAATTACCAGACAATTTCTTAAAAACTGAAACGGAGCAGGGAGAGAGCAAAGCAATGTTCACAGCAGTACTTAAGGATGGAGAAAACAGAACTCAATCGTGGAACCCAGAAAAACAAGCTAATAATATGATTAAAAAAACGGAATGTGTGGAACAGCTCAACTTTATAAAAATCAAGGAATACCCTGAGCAAACCTCCCATTATTTAAGTACCTTTTACACAAAAATATCACATAAATGATTCTCCTTACACAGAAGGGATCTGTAGTACAGCCTATCTTGTTTTTACATGGCTTAAAATGCAGGCACTGCTGTATCTGGTGGCCAGTGGAACACATCCATTAGTGCTGCTTAAATAAGGGAGTCTGGAGGAACTTTAACTCTTACTGATCATTCCTAAATTACCACAAGTGGCAGACAATAGCTTCAAGAGCATTGGAGTCAATGGAATGGTTTATGATAAGTTTAGAGGTAAACACCTTTACAACCCCATTATATATGTCTTTCTAAACATCTCATAACACTAATACTTGATTAAATTAAAACAAACATAAAAGTCTACATTTCCCTTTGACTGAGTCTCCAGAAGTATAGATTAAATTAAATGTATCACTCCAAATACATGTACTAAGCAACTGGGGCTGTAAATTTGGGAAGACTATTATGTATTATCTAGGTATAATGAATACTTAATCTTTGCCTCTGGCAAGTGTATCAATATAACCACAGAAAAAATGTATGATGACTTCATAATATTACACTGAAATGCAAGGCACATTTGTTTCTAAGGAAAAATGCATGAAAAACAATGGCTAAGGTAATTTATAAGAAAAGATATCCTCTTTCCTTTGTGGTACACAGCTTGTCAAAACATGAATGCAGCCCCTGGTGTCTACTTGAACACCCAGAGAAGGGTGGCATGTGCAGTAATGCATATGTCCCATGGACAGTTAGAGAGGGATGGCTCCTTGTCCACTTGCCTTCTTTTGCTCTTTTACTTTCTTGTCACTTTTCTCAGGTGACATTCAGGTGCAATCAGTTCCATGCTTGATTCCTCCTCATCTTTTACAAACAGTAAAGCTTTTCTACAAACTTGTCTAAAGAATGACATCATCTATATAATAGATTGCTTCACCTACTTCTGCAAGTGTGAAAACCATTACATTAACCAGAAGCGCTATGCACTATATTTCCCTTTTATTACATCTTAAAAAGACGTGATAAGCCCATGCAACTCTATCAAACTCCTTTCATACAATGCCCATCTGTTCACAACATAACTTCAAGCATAAGGGTGACATACCTGTGCTATTGTAGGTCCTGGTGCAATCCTATTATGACTAGAATACAATCTTTCCCTTTCCCATGAGATTACCTCATCACTTAATAAATACTACGTCCTAACACACTCCTTGCTGTTCTCTTCAGCAGCACTTCTGCAGCAGTTGTCCAAAATTTATCTGAACACTACAAATCAAAACATTCAACTCCACACTGTCATAATTTTAGTGCATATGATGGAAAATAAAAACCTGCATGACTATGTATGATTTGACACCCATACTCAAGTCACTTAAGCACTGTATTTGTGAAAAGAGACCCTAAAAAAATAGTTCAGTAGTAGAGGCCTACTGCGCTCAGAAAGGATAATGCATTGTTTTTTCTTGGTTCTAATTAGTAATTTAAGCATATGTTCAGCATTTAACTCTAAATGTTTGCCTTTTCCCCAAGCTCTAAGACAGCTGTCCAAGATGTGAATGCCAGAAAACATTTAAATATCAACATCTGTTGAATTATGTTAATTTAGTGTAATATAATTGGGCATGAGTTGGAATAGATCAAAAGTATACGAATTATACAAAGGCAAATCCAAACCAATGTCTTGGTGTACAAACAAGTCACCAAGGAACACTGAGGGAATAAACCCAAAAAATACACTTCTGTCAACAATTAGATAGCAAAAACTTTCAGTTTTCTTCAACAAATGACATGATTTCACATTTTCAATACAGGAAATTAATATTTACACTACGTCATAATATTAATTTCATATTAATTTATAATGTTTCTAGATAGTTTTGATGGCAAGTTCCATTATTGTTTTTTGTGAAGAAATACAATAATGCTCATATTCGTGCAATGGTGAAATGTAGTTTGAAAACAGGTCGTGGTAATAGAACGTCGACCTGTTACAGGACAATACTGTTTCACAAATTTTAAAGCAAATATTCTTTGGTTTCTTCTTCATCTTGCAACAACATTGTTGCTATTTGAGAGATATGGGCCTCAGTCCAGTTCTGAAGTGATTTAGAAAATATCTTTATGACTTGAGCAGTAAACACGGATCTGAACAGATACTTCAATGGAAGGACTCAGCTACACTGTTTCTTCCAGATATTTCTAGATACATATTTGTTTACCAAGAATGAAATTCACTAAATAAGATAAGTAGAGAAAAAATGTAATTTTTCAAAAATATTTTAAAAACCACATTTTAAAGTTCTGGATTACAGCCATATAGAGTTATGTCAAATTCTTACAAGTGTTGTGTTCAAAATCTTTTAAAATAAGTAAGGAATAAGAAGCAGCAGTAAAAATCCAAGTATGTAATACAGTAGCTCAAAAACGGAAGATGAAACATGAAAGTTTTATGTAATTTGAAGCAAACTATCCAAATTTTCTTCTAAACACTTTCTCTCACTACACAAAATCACAGTCTAAATCACAGATGCTTATGCATCAGAATTTTAGTTAATGTGCACCAAGGGATACTGATTTACACACATGATATTCAGGGATCCCTTCCAGAATCCTGAAACCTGATGTAAAAATTGCAGAATTTAATGTGCAATAAAACCAGAAAGAGGGCAACCCACTCTTCCTTCATGCATATCTATTCATCTTCATCCTTACGATATCCAGCTTCCATGTGCCTTTGTGGAGAAATGCAGAGGCAAACCCAAATTTCTAGTGCTGGGGGAGATGACGGGAAAAATGACTGGTGGAAAACCAGAGTGCAAAACAACCTCCTTCACTGCAGAGCTGCTTAACCACAGGTTAAACAGTTTATGGAATGACAGTGCAAGCCCCTGTACACAGCTGCCCCTCAGACCTTACACAGCAGGAAGGGTCTTCAGACCTCTGAAGCACAAATTAACTTTATCCTTATGCCATTAATATTTTAACAGGTAAGATGAGACAAATGAAGTTTGAGCTGTGGAGCACAGACTTGTGCAAAAAGAGAGCAAGACACAGCATCTAATGCCACTGAACGTGAGAAACAAGCACACCGTATGCTAAAATCTGGTTACTTCAAAGTGAGAGATTCGCTATCAGTTCATTCAGGTGAAAAATTCAATCCAGATAGTACATCAGGAGGATCTAGAGGTACATAGTTTCTAGAGGTTATCTGATTTTTTCTTTTTATTTTACATGCTTTTAAAATCAGGAAAGCATAACTTCCTGTTAGTTAACATACTCTTGTACACCTAGAATCCAATTTTAAATGACAAATTTTCAGTACCATTTAGCAGCTCGTTTATGTACCTTATTACAAATTTTATTATATTCTAGTGCAAGAACAACAAAATTCAGCTTGTAATTTTACATTAAAGGTGGAAAAAAATCTGCTCAGACCACATGGAAAAATATATTTCCAAAACAGAACACAGTTCAGAATTTCTGCTATTTTTACAGAAGTTCTCATCATGAGAGTTAAAAGGTGATACTTTCAAGACATTAGATGACTAATCAGCATTTATTCAATAGATACTTTAAATCTATCCATGAACCACTACTGAAGCTCAAAGATTTCCATAAAATTAAAGCATCACACACTGGCTATATTTTGAACAACAATTAAACTGTCATCACCCTGTCCTCCTCTCCCAAGTGAAAATCTTTTCAGCACCTTAGAAATAAGGCTACGGTAGAGAAAACTCAATCAGGAATTGCCCTCTCCCAAAATGGCACCATCTTTTATCCTTTCCAGGGAAGAAAAATACCAATGGATGGAATAATGTTGTCCCTGAGGGTGACAGCAAGGGAAGGAAGCAATGTGTCCTCAAACATTCACATAATTTAATCTGGAACTGCAAATATTATTAAGCAGCAATCATAACAGCACAGTTACTGCTTCATAGCAGTCCAAAGAGGAGATAAAACTGCTTAGTTGTTAATTTCTAATGATGTAAACACATTTGGATTTTAATGTTGTATCTGAATCTCCTGCATTATTAGCTCCGGGGTTACAAGACATTAACTTACTACTTTTAATAATTTTACACTTGCATTAAAAGGCGTGTTCAAATATGACTTTATTTTAAAGTATTTCTGCTGAGAATACACATCCATGTGATGGCAGAAGCAAATCACCTAGTAAAACGGCTATGCATTCCTTTGTTTTTCTGCACTGTAAGTATGTGCACATCTTTGAATATGATTTCCAAAAACTGGCTGAATTTACCTCCTCTGGTATTGTAATTTCATTCTGCAAAAGCCACATTAAACAATTACAGTTCTTGTAATTAACCAGTAGTCTAATGTACAGTTTTCTTATCCCAATCCATTAACAGCTGCTCAAAAAATGTAGTAATTAACGGTTTCATTTATTTTTGGCAAACCTGCACCTCGACAAATAGTTTTGTATCTGCTGCAAATTAGGACTGCTTCTCAAACAACAGATGACACGATGGGAAAGAGGGAGCACGCAAAATCCTTGCATATCTTTGTCTCTTTAGAAGATCAAATAAAGAGCAGCTGTAATGTTATTTGTCACATCTGTGTAAAAAAGTACCATGGTCTGTATCATCAGATGGAGATGAACAAGTGCTGTACAAATGTACAAGAAGGGTTTATCCTTTAAAACTGGGAAAGACAGAAAGTTGCAATTTTAGCCAAAACAATGACACACCTTTGAAAAGCTCTCCTCAGGTTTGGTGTAATTTTTTCCCTTACAAGCTTTCTTTAAATACTAATTCACAGAGAACACTGTCATAAGAAGCGAAAACATGTGAGAGTCATCCTCCGGTATCAGTACAAGGCGCAAATTTAAACCGGACTGAGAACCATTAGGGAAAGGAGAGAAAGTGAGGGTTGCAGAAAACAGAGAATTTCAGGCTGTGTTGTCTTCTCCATGGCTGGAGAAGACTTCAAAGACTTCTGGCCAGCTCAGGTGATCACTGGAGGACTGGCACACATTGATTAAATGTGACACAGTTTCAGTTAGGTAGATGAAACCTGACACATAAAATTCTACTCCATCTTGAAACCCCTTTCATGAGTATGATTTAGCCTTCTTTCAAGCCAGGACTGAACTGCATAGGAAATAAAAGTAGATTTTTTTTTTCCCTCTTTCAGAGGTCTCTAGGGGAACATTGGCATGTGGAAAGCCAAAACAGAATTATCAAGATTCAACCCCCAAAAATTACTAAGTGGTAGGAATTTGGGTGCTATTTTCCTTTCAGTTTCTCAATTCAGGAATGTATCAAATTGTAGTGACAATGTAGTAAAAAAAATAAATATGTAGATAAAATAACTAATGGTACTTAACAGGAGCACTCTACAAAAGAAATATGACACAAGACCTCTATGTAAAGGAAGCAATTACATGAGACTAACTTATTCAGAGTCCATGGTTTTCCCAACCTGAAATTCTCTTGCTTCCAGACTACAGCATAAATTACCGAGTTATGGCATTGACTGTATGACTGAAGGCAAAATATTAAGTTGTTTAAGTATTCTGGTTATTCTGTCAAATGAGGACAAAGGTACTTCCCCTCTTCATAAGGGTATTGTGATGATAAGTACATTATGTATTTAAAGACGGGAAGATAGTTGTGTGATGGAGGTCTCCTCTCATAGTTAACAATGCAATCACATGTTCAAAATCATCTTACAGCAGTTCAGCAAAATATCCTTCAACACTGATCCCATTGCTGATCAAAGGCATCTCTTAGCCATGGAGAATCTCTTCTAGGTAAATTTTTTTGATAAAATTTTAAAGAAGTGACTTAAGAAAGTGTATTTTACCTCCCAAGGGAAGCAGGCAGAGAGCCCATGACCAGCTCTGGCAGTTCAGCTGGCAAGCAGCAACTTGTTAACTCCCTGTAACTCAATCATGTGCAATTGTTTGCCCACTGCCTCGGGCTACAGACAGACATTTGGTCTGCTAACAACTGCGCCAGATGAAGACATTACTATCCCAAGCTATTTGTTATCACACATCTGCTGGAGATTATCATCTCCACAGCTCTGCTGGAGGAAGAAATCATGTGAGCAGGCCCTAATATGGTTTGGGCCATACCAGCCAATTTAATTTAAATAGGTGAGTTGAGCTAACCAGCCTGGTTTTGCCCAAAGCGTATTAAAAAATTCAGAAAAAACACCTTCTTTACTGGCAAAAGAATAGGGGCTGAAAAAAAGCAGCTGGAAGAATGATCTATCACCTTTAAGCAGTGTAGCTGATTTGGGGAGACTCTTCCCATCTTAATGCAGAGAGATAATGAAAACAGAGAATTTTTTCTAGGAAAGGAAATGCAGCTTTTAAAAGAGTATTTTTTAGTACTGATAATAATTTAAATAATGAATGGGAAAAGTATGTATTCGCAGATTAAATCTTATCTGTATAGGTAGCACAAATAGACAGATACATTGAATTGCATCAGTGTAATATAATCTATCCTGGTTCTAAGTTTTGTGGTGCAGGACTGTCCCCCTCCTTAATATCTGGTCCATTAGTAGCCATATAAACAGTTCTCTACAATCTGATTATCCTGCCACTAGCAAAAGTTCATGTTAGTTTGTACAGGATTAGATAATTATCATTAATGTTGACAGAAGAAACCTAAGACATTAAACGCAGTACAGTAAAGCTCATCCCAGACAGTATGATTCCACCACAATGAGACAGCTGCAGACCACTGCCATGCTTAGAGCCCCACACCTTTCTGATGTATTTACAATAATTATTCCACAAGTCACTAATCTAATGTAATAAGGGTATTTAAATATTGTCTACAAGCTGAGACAAGAACTGTGTTCAGTCATCCAAAACGGGTACGAAAAGTCAAGGCAAGCATAGAAAAATGTGTGTATGTACATATCTCAATATGCATGCAAAAACCAGAAACAAGCTCTTCCAGAATGGCAAATGAACAAGAAATACAGATACTTGAAAACTATACAAAAAAGACCCAGAGAAATTCAGTCTTGAAAAAAAACCAGATTAGACTGTATTCTGGATAAGTACAATATTATATAGAATGCCCAAAACTGTTCTGCTGCTGTTCTCTCACTGTATTTAACAACAAAGAGTAAGGCAATATAAGGTCACAGCCACTACTTTTTGTATGCATCTTTTTAAGACGCATCATCTCATCTGAATTAGCTTGAAGTGTCCATATATTTGTATTATGTATCTTGTAAACAAGACTGCATGCTTTTAGATTCTAACACAGCAGATGGTCTATTAAAAACATGATTTTTGTTGTAGTTAGAAATTTTTTTAAAGTCACTTCAAGTTTCCATGGTAGACAGAGAGAACGGTAGTTTTCTGAAAGAGCACAAATAATTATTTTGAAATAACCTGACTCATTTGGATGAATCTGGACTGGGGCTCTATGTACATTGTTATACATTGTAATATTAGTTTTTAATGTAAGCTCTACTTGACCAATACAGATATTTTTTGGAAAATGCTCATCTTCAGTCTTGGATTTGCCACCTATTACTCCTACACAAACCTGCCACATGTTTATTGGGATAAAAGACTATTAAGGTACTGTTGACTGGATATGAAGAGAGGTTGAAGATCACTTCAGCTTTTTTCAAGGCCATTTTACAAATCTCTAATCTAACTGCTTGTACAGGTAAACATCAGTTCCCAAGAGCTTCACTGCTCAGGATAACAAACATATAAGTTACAATTCTGAATTACTCAAACTCTGTTATACTTTGCTACAGCATAAAAAAGATCCTAAAATGACTCTGAATATAATCGGTTTCTTACTGCTTACTTTATACTCACTTTAAACTCTCAGTTTTGTGTGAGCAGTCTGATAGTAAGAGTGCATTTATGGTGAAAATTCTATCTAAAGTTAAGTCATTCTAAAATTCAGAGTGAAAATATCAGTTAACAAGTAAACTTGCCAGAAAATCTATGCAGAAAGTTGCAGAATTTTAATATAAAAAGTTTGATAGACAAAGTTAATAAAAATTTCTATAGATGAATGACTGACAATTCTGTAACCTATGTGTGAGAGCACGTAACTGGAACTAGTATACAATGAAATAGATTCTTATTTAATACGCATATTTAAAAATAAAATTGGTCTCCTTTTCCAGGTAATCAGCAAGGTAAGTATCTAAGAATATTAAAAAATTTGGTGTGGGTGACCACATATATACTGAAAGTCAACTGCTAGACAGAAAATTGTCTCAAGTGGTACCACAGAATTACATGCTGATATAAATTTATTACAACTTTTTGAAGGAAGTGATTTGATGGCATATTGCTATCTTTACAGGACAACATAAACATTCTGTAAAGTGTTGTGCATAGCAAGAGAAACATTTCTGTAGTTTCTCATTTGGAAAAAACTAGAATTAAAATAATTATTTGGTAGAATAGATCCAGCAGGTGACTTGTACACAAAAAAACCCTCTAGAAACAGATTCCTAGATGAGTAAGTTCAGTCTTGAATTTTTTGTCTTTTGAGGGGAAGGAAAGAAGATGGAGAATAGAATTAGATTTGTTTTTATTAAGTCTTCACAATGAAATGTTTATTGTCAAAATATAAGAACAATTTAAGTGTTACAACATTTGAGTTACCTTCTTGATTTCAGATATGCATAATATAATTTTATGTGTTTCCAGTGCTTAACTTACACGCCAAAAGCACAAACCTTACTTTGGCATCCATTTAATTCTGATGTTCTAAAGAGATTAAGTTTGGTAAGTGCAGTTGCATAGTTATCAAAAAGGTCTAATACTCACATATAAGGCAAAGATTATGCCATGCAAAAAAATTCTTGAAAATAAGTCACAAAAAAACCCAGAAGGCCTTTGAAAATACCCCAAAAGAATAGTGTAATTTTTATATAAATATTTAAGGAATCAACAAATTCCTAAACTGTGCTAAAGGCAAATATCACATTAACTTACCTGCTGGCTGTTTTTACAGAGCTGTTCTTCTTGTGTCCCCTCTCTGAGCGGTTGTCTCGCAAGAGTTGAAGCTGTTAAAAAAACCCAAACATATTCAGAAGAGTCTCACAAACAATCCCTTTATTTTTTTTTTTAGAATTTCTATCAGGACAATGCAGTAATTTCCTCTCTTGAATAATCTGCCAATAGCTTTCACCCATGACTTTTGAGATGAATATTAATAGAATTTTACAATAGTAGATAATATGTAAATATATATATTATCCACTGATTTAAAATGCCTAAATAATTGAAAATGTAAGAATTAACGTATTTTCAAAGCATAATAGAAAGCTATGCAATTCACAATTTCACAATTAACTTATGCATAAAATTTTATAGTTTTCACAATTTCAATTAAAATTTTTGAAGTTGTATAATTAGAAGCGTTGGAGGACACAATTTACAAAACACTACTCAGGTTAGCACTTGTGTCTAAGCAGTTATGAAACAGTTTTAAACTCTTCTAAGCCCCAGGAGCTTTAGCAATTTGCAAGCTGCAGAATAAACAAAAACACAGTATTAAAGCTTCCTGTAATAGTGAGGAAGTAGGAGTAGCGATGGATTTGTTTAACTGAAATGGTGATTCAGCTTCTGAAATAAGCTGTCATTTATTTTTTATTTTTTAGACAAGTAAGACTTTTCATTCAGATTATCTCCAACACACAAAAGTCTATTTCCAGCATTATGATGTTTGTCAGATGAGAAAACAACTATCAGAATGCTATACTCAAGAAATTAAAACTGGAGAGTATAAAACCCCCACAAATGTTGTTTGTAATGTCTCATATATTGAAGAAAAAATAAAATGAAAGAGTGGTGAGAAACAAAGCAGAGGTAAATGGACCTAATATTCACAGCAAAGACACTTCAAAATCCCATGGAAATTAGGAAATGATCAGCTTTTAAGACTTGGCCAACCACACGTTAATGATGTTGTAAATGAGGACCAATTCAAAAAAATGCCACCAGTCTGTAAAACTGAACAATTTTTCCCCAACTTTCTACAGCTTCCCTCTTGTACAAAGAATGCTTCTTGTCATTTCAACTGTCTAGCTCTCAGAGGCAGTAAAATAGCTTATTACATGAATAAATTTAGGGAGAATTTCATTGGTTGTCAAAATGACATTACACCACCATTACACCATTTCTTTTCTTCTTCTGTCTTAAAAAAAAGCTCAAACTCCTTATGCAACAGAAACATCTATAAATTGTGACATTATCTTTACTTCACAAATCCTTAGTAATCTGTAAGTTACATATTCAGTTAACTTCCAATAAGCTCTGAAAACACAGCTCTTAGGAAAGATGAAAAAACCCAACGCAAAATACAAAATTAACTAAAATTTACTATTACCAGAGAAAAATAGATTCATTCATTCTATACCAGCTAAGCAGAAATTTCTCATCTTCTAGGCTGAAAAACAGTGCTAGTATGAATGATGTACATTAAGATACTTCTCATTGTGAAAATTTCCTTATTTTTCAGCTTAGAATCTTTTAAAGAAGTAAGCAGTACAACTTCAATTAACATTGTTACATGAGATGATCAAGATTTAAAAAAAAAAATTAAAAAAAATTACTCAGACTCACAGTAATCAAATTCTTTTTTAGGTGTTTCTTCCACTAGGAAAATTATTTCAAAATAATGACTGTTAAATATGAATTATATAAAGCTGTCTACTTGGAGGTTAAGTGTCAGTCAGCTTATTGCAACATGCTGGAATATCACAATTTACAGCTAAAACTAGTATGTTTTATCTACTCTGGCAGTTTTAGGTAAGCAGGGTTGCTTGCTCTGGAGTGCAAAATAAAGGGGAGGGAACAGGAAAGATTTAAACTCTGCCTTACTGGAACTACAAGTATTCATGATGGATCACCCTAAAATGAACCTCCCAAAGACTCTTCAGATTTTATTTCCTTTTGAAGTTTCAAATCTATTTACATTTGCAAAAGCACCAGCAAACTGGCACAGATCTAAGGAAATCAATGGTTATATAGATTTTTTTCCACCTTAAAGAAATGGAATGTTTGTGTTAAATTTCAATGCATTGATGATATATTCAGCTACTTTTACTGAATGAAGTTAACTATACATTTATGAAATAAAACCAGATTTATTTTCACATTTTATAGTCTTGGACAGTAAATTCTGTTTAGACCATACTACCCTCCATAAAGACAGGTATTCCTCCATGTCTGCAGACAAGCTAAAAAACGAAGTGCTATGGTACTAATCAAGTATTAAATACGGCTTCACATTTCTACAACTACATCTGTAGGCTTGGATCTCCCAGGGACTGCACTGCAGGGGCTCAGCAGAAAAACTAGTAAAGTATTTTCACCAGTATCTGCACCATGATGGAGATTTAACAGCTCCTTTTTTACTGCTGTAGTCATTGTAACCAATGAAATGTAGAAAAATGGAACTGAAGATCTTCCTGTAGAAGCCTCCCACTTGTGTACCTGGTTCTGTACTTCTTGATTTTGGCAACGAAATGTTTTCCTTTCCAGCATTTTGAGAAAGGTAACTTTGGAGATACCACAATTGACAAAATAATTAAAAAAAAAAAACAAATTTTCATTTGAACGTTAAAACCTCAAGAATACTTAAATGAAATTAAGTGACTAAAGAGTTTTATTTAAGAGAATTTTGGAAAAACACTGCTGTTAATATGTTTGCTTACAAGAAGATATGAAATTATACCTGCTTTGTTTACAATTTCTTAAAATATTAGCCTACTACTGCTGGAGTAGAGGTAGTTAAACTTTTTTATACAGCTCAAGTAAACTGTTCTTGATCAAAGCAGTTCTTACCTGGCTATGTTCCTTCCTAGCCCCAGGGCTAAACCAGTGACTGTGGGAGAAAAAGAAAAGACAGGTTTAACAATATAACTACCAAAGCACATGCTGTCATATGACCAGTCTGTGCATGCTTTTGGGTATTTTATTGCCTGCCAGGAAAATACAGCCTTTGGCAATGGTTTATTTTAATGGGGTATTTTTATTGAACTCTCTAAGTTCGCAACAGTTCTGAAAGAATGCACCACAGATTTCACTTTCGAGTATATGCTGGCTTTATAGGTAATCATATTTTGTCAAACAAGGTAAAATAACTTACAAACGATGGTATTTTGATATACTACAATGTACATGCCATAAATTAGAGTAATTCCATATTTAGTACTGAAGTGGTACTTATTAATGATTATAGTTGAAAAGACTCTAAAGTAGTTTGGACTACCTGATAGCTGTTAATGTATTATTTCACAAACTGAGGTCTGAGTTTGAATCTAAAGTGAAATGCCAAGTCTGATAACCCAGTGGCTTTGTATCTCCATACAACTGCAAAATTGTGATTATTGGCAGATTTATTTCAGAGATGGAAATCTGGAGTAAGATTTTGACACACAGGGATGTCACAATGTGCCTCTTCCCTCAACAGCCGTAAAACCATGATAATACCAGTTCACATACACACTGTGGTCCCAAAGAACTGAATTACCATCTGAATGGAACTGTAGCAAGCACCATACAAACCTGCACACTTGCAAAATGAAAAGAAGAAAGAAATAAAAACCTACAACAAGGGGAATCTCAAGTTACATGTAGTATCTAAATACTATTTGCGTGAGCAAGCAAGAGGTTTTGGTCAAAGGATAAAATAATTCCATCCATCACAATATTGCATGAAAAAGTGCATCCCACTTTCTGCTATTATGCTTGCAGGTTCCTCTGGAAGTGTAACCAAAGACTACAGCTTAACCTAGCCATGCTTTTTCTGAAACAGTTCCATTCAATATGATTTAGTCCCATTTTCTCCTCTAAGCAGCCATATAATGACACTTAAATTTTTACTTTAATTAGTATACTGAAAAGATTCCCATTCCATGGAATTGTCTGGTTTAAATCTCTTTTATTTTCAAGTCACAAATCTAAAAGTTTTGTGTTTTTTTGTCACTCAGCTTTTCAGAGTTTGATAATGAGCAGTCAACTCTCTCATTCTCGTATAAGAGACCAGCTCTCACCAAAACACCCATACTGCTTTTTCTACTTTTAAGATGATTAAGAAAAAGGAGTTGGAAAGTAAAAAGGAATGACAGCAATAAAGTCAAAAGTATACCTTCAGACAAGGTAGACATCTATATATTTTGGAAACAAAACATTCACCAACTGCATTCAATAGTTCAAAATCTGGTGAAAACTGGGAGATTTTATGTACACACAACTTTGATGCTGGCAGTGGATGGAAAGCAAAAACATCACATTTGAAAATGATTCAACAAGTAAGGTCACAAACATCCATGGGGCTGATGAAAATCAGAAATATAGTGGGTTAGATTTATATTCCACATAGATGAGTATCTTGTCTCTGACCAGTGTCAACAGCATATGCTCAAGGAGGAGCAGCAAACTGGGGTATGCTCCACATAAACTCTTGTGGATTGTGGCAAACCAGTTGATTACAGACGAAATGATCAGTAAAGCATATTTCTAGTGAAAAAGTACATCACAGTAATTTGAATTTGTCTCATATTTAAATTTTAAAAACCCTTCAAAAAGAGTAACACCTTTTTAATGGGGAAGTGATATATCACACTGATTTTTACTTTTTTGTCCATTCCCTTAATTACAGCATTATTTGTTTACTTGTTTCTTCTAAAAGAAACAAGTAAAAATAAGCAAAAGTAAAGCCCACAAAGTAACAGCTGAATTCCTTAATGACAGAAATAACTTATGAAATAAAAACCTCTGAAATTTACACACTCATTATCAAGTTATGATATGAAACAGAGGTGGATTAGTGGTGTAAAATAGTTGGTACTGAGGAGCTGATGTCTGTAGTATCTCTGCTTTGGCAAGTTTTGTTTTAAACTGTGGATGATGTATCTAGTAGCAGTTAGAACACATAAATATATCTTGAAATATACTATTTGCTCATAATGTACATCTGTGTTTAAGAGTTTTGGTTTGAAAAATAAAGGAAAATGTAATCTTCAAAGTATTCAAAAGATGTAACCAATAAATAATGCTGTTAAATGTTGTCAGCTGAAAAGAATAATAGTTTACAGTAATGACAAACTAGAGTAACTAAACAAAGTGAATTACACTCCCTATTTAAGGTGTTTAAACAATGAATTCAATATATTTTTGTGAAAATTATGATAAATTTCTTCCTCACATGACACCTCACATAGACTAGAAGATGTGATGCTTATGTATTTTCATACATCCCATTTTTGCTATCCAGCCTTAAACAAGTTCGTATTTTAGGAAAGGATACTTAAAAAGTTAATAAAAACACATTTACAAAGCACTGAATTTCATGTTTCCTTAAGAAACAAAAAAATGACATAAAAAGGACTGTAAGTACTCTCATTAAATAAAGACCATCATGTAACTGAGCTGAGGCTCTCATCATGTCTTTGTGCAGTTGTAAAATGTGGCTTTGGAGCAGAGGTTCCATTGTAAAGCTAACAATATCAAAAAAGTTGTAACTCCTATCACTAATACTCACTCACGGTGAAGAGAATCCTGGGACAAGTGAACTGTTTTCCTGCTACCGACTGGTCCGGGAGTTATCTAATCGAAACGTGAGGGAAAAAAGAAGTCTTTGAATAATGGGGTAGCATATGCACAAAATGATTGCTTATTAAGAAAATACATCACAAACATTAAATACAAAATAGAGACAGTATACTAGATACAGTAAATGCAATTAGCAATATCTGCAACTTTACCAAAAAGTCTGAGTTCAGAAAATGCTATATGAGATTAAGGAAAATTCATTATGTGCAGTTCTGATTGGATGTCAGAGACATTTACAGATTTCAAGGACCTAAGCTACTTTTCTGTAAAGTCCATGAAGTACATTACCTCCAAAAAAGGAAAGTAAGATGTTTTGAAAATCATAGGCAATATACTGTCCTTATTTATGGCTCATACAGCAATACATTTATTTTAAAAAAATCCCACCCAACACAAAGCTTTTGAAATTCAAGTTGACATGGGATAGAAAGCAAAGGTAAAATAGTTTTTACCATACTGTACTGTAGTCCTTGTCTAGTGCTTTATACATATTGTAACCTAAAATATGTGATATCCTCAATTGAAGAATGATCTTCAGAATGCACGAGACTTTTGCAGGTGTGGGCATTCTGTTATTGCTCAAGAATGGACTCAAACAGCTTTCCTTTTATTTTTGCAAAATTCTTAATTCACGTGCATACGTTGACAGATAAAAGCAGAAAAATAAGAGACAACTCATGGCACACATTCTCAAGGAACTAGAGCAGCAGGCAAACTATTCCTGATGGAAAGAATGAAGGAGCAAACTTTCCATTCCTTGGAGATAATTTTATAGTCAGGAGATAACGAGAGGAGGGAATGAAATCAGATGTCCTTGCAGTTTTGACAGGAGACCACAAAAACCCAATGGTAATACATTTATATGGCACAGGCTTGCCAAAAGTACATAAGCTGGAGATTCATGGATAAAAGCAGCCCACTCACTATTAGAAGAACAATGAGCTCAACTCCTAAAGTAAAACCTCCCTATTAATCTGGTGTCGTAATGGAGAAAAGGCAGGGCAGTAAGAGCTCCAAGTCTGGAAGACCTTTGAAAAATGCTCACTGAATAATTTGAGAGCTCCACATGGTTAAAGTATTTGACCAAAATCTGCTTCTTTGACCTGAAGAATGATGTCACTCTGGGCTGAACTGAGAAACAATAAAGTGCTGTCACTTTTCTGACTGATGGAGATTAAAAAAAGCATTGGTAATATCTTAGCTCTAAAAATCTATGCAAACATACAAATCATAGTAAAGGAAATCATGACACCTGCATGGGAGAACACCACCTACCGCTTTATTCCCATTTGGAATTTACTGTTTTACTAGACTGATTAAGGCCTTACACAGCCATGGGATGACAATAAAACACTGACCAAATGCTACTGTTTCAATGTCATAGTCCATCTAATAATAAAACTGAGAAATGGCCATTCACAAAGACAGACCTGGAAATATAAGCCAGTATTTTAATACATAATTTCCAAATTTTATGATTAATAAATAAACCGTTACTTTAAAACTACAGGTAAGCATGCAGCTCAGCTCTTGAGAGTTATATCCTGCATTAATCTCAAAATGAGGTTTTCATGCTATTCCAGTGGGTATCCCTGGAATATAGTAATCCATTTTCTACACTGTGGCTATAAGAAAAGCGGACTGTGCCTATCTCATGCTTTGTTAGAGGTTCATGATCACATTACCTCATGGTGGACCTGACACTTTTATTCAGTTTACAGTATGTTCTGTGTACAGGCAACTTATTTCCTTTGCCAGGGCTGCTGACAACCTTTTCCACACTATATTAATCTTGTTTACAGACTTTATCTTGGTACAAATATCAGAAAACTGAACTTTTTATCTCAGGGAGAAAATAAACAACATGTCGACAGAAGCAAAAGCTATTTTCTGGACTAAAATTGGTTGTTTACCTGCAGCCATACTTATGGAAACAAGTTTAAGTTTCCAGCTTACTCAAAATACATAATCTGAAATTTAATAAGCATGGAAATTTCAAGAAAAGTCACTTGATAAATTGCCAGTTTTAAAATAATACAGAAACCACAGAAGCAGGTTTTTCCACCAATTTATATGAGAATATGAACTTGCTTGGAATACAGTTACAACTGATCACCAAGTACAGTGTTCAAGTTTCTCTTGCACACCCCAGGTGGCTTCAGCTACCACACAACCACACAATGTTTATAAAACTAAACTCACAAGGCACACACATACAGACCTTTACATAAAACTCACTGCTAATTACTCTAAGACTCCCAATATGTTAATGCAAATTAATTCCTGTTTGCAAAACTTCCCTAGGGTATAAAAAGCTAAATCAAACCTCATTGCTCACCTTCATCTGCTATCTAACTGTTACAAAAATCTCCAATATTAATAAAGTTCAGGGTCATTTTTGGAACTTTTAGTCTCTTCTGGCTACAAGTCCTTTCACCACTGCTTGAGTAAGATGGCAAGATGATGGCTGCATCCTGTTCATAGAATCTCTGAGACACAGGTACTCCAACTCAGAGACAAAGTACTCCTGGATTTGCAAAGATTGCTTTGCCTGAGAAATTATGACCTAAACTAATGGACACAGAAAAATGGAAAAGTATTCAATACTACAGGGTTCTGCCTCAGAATACACAACACCATATACTGCTGCCCACAACCCCAATGGAAAAGGATCCCCCAGGATCGTCAAGTCCAACCTTCAACTGAGTACCACCATGCCCACTAAGCTGTATCAAAAAGTGACACATTTGCTCATTCTTTGAACACCTCCCGGGATGGCAATTCCACCATTTTCCTGCGCAGCCTGTTCTAATTCTTAACAACTCTCAGTGAGGAAATTTTTCCTACTATCCAACCTGATCCTCCCCTGCAAGATACTACACGTGACAAACTTCAGAAGTGACATAAGGAAAGATGGTGGGATTAACAGAAAAAGGACAAGAAAGTCAGAGGATTTCACTCTGCAAAACTCGTATTGAGCACCTCAACTGTCATTTTAGAATGTCAATAATAGAGAACAGGGCATTTCGGCTGGAAGAACCTACAGTGATCATCTTGACCAACTGCCTGACCAAAGAAAGGCTGACCAATTTAGAGTGTGTTGTTAAGAGCATGGTCCAAAAACACTGACTGGTTTGGGGCATCAGTCACATCTCTCAGAATCCTGTTTTAGTGTTTGAACATGTCCTTGGTAAATAAATGCTCCCTGACATGCAGTCTGAACCTCCCCTGGTGCAGCTCTGCACCACTGCCACGTGTTGTATCACTGGGTCCCAGGGATAAGGGATCAGGCCATCACTATTTTCCCTCCTCGGGAAGATGTAAGAGGTCACCCCTCAGTCTCCTTTCCTCCAATCCAGACAAGCCTGGAGCCCTCAGCCACAGCTCACAGGACATGCCTTCCAGTGCTGTCAACAGCCTTGATCTCTCCTCTGGACACGTTCAAAGACCTTCACATCCTTCTTCAACTCTAGAGCCCAGAACTGCCCCCAGCACTGGAGGGGAGGACACACCAGCACTGGATCCTGTGAGATCATCCTCCCTTCTGAGTGGCTCACACCACTGAGGGACAGGGAGCAAAGTGTCCACAGCTCAGGCATAGGTGCTTGAACACCACCACTTACTTTATATGAACAGGCTAAGGGGTGTCCAAGAATGGAGAAATAAAAAAAGAATCAATTTAGTGGATCAATTTATGCATCTTCTAATTAAATATGATAGGGCTATTTTAATTTACATGTGCTGTACTTTAAAGAAAAGCTACTACCATGTGCCAAGAAAAATCTACAACACATTAATGCGAAACAAAAAATATGCTACACTGTTACTTAACAATTCTGCTTACTTCTCATTTGATGCAGATTTTAAGTTTCAGTTACTGAATAGTCCATGAAAAATAATGAACTATATTTTAAAGACACCTATGATACAAAGCTCCCAAGTATGGATGTCTTCAAGACTCAATATTTTCTTAATATTTTAAATAATATAAACAACCCAATATGCACACATCCATACTACTTGTCCCTTATTTTTTCCCATATTACCACACAATCAAGTGAGCAAATACATTCCCTGTTCATAACTGACCTTTATCTTAAGGCATAATATTTTTGAAAAAGCACAGACTATGTCCTATTCATAATTGTTCCTCAGATATATTTTCCATTACCAAAAAAGTAAGTTTCTTACAGATTAAGTAGTTTTTAAACACTGAAAGTGATATTTCTGTCTTTTGAATTAGATTTTATGCCAAGCACTCCATAGCATGAAAAGATACTACTGAGCAATGAAAAGATACTACTGAGCTCATTTTTTACAGCCTGTTATTTCCTTGCTATGATTTGGTAGACTTGGCAGTACTGGGTTTATGGCTGGACTCAATCTTTCTTACAGGTCCTTTCTAGTTTAAATGAGTCTATGATGTGCTTTAAAAAGCCACATAAATATTTATGGAAGTATTTGACTAGAAAGCTTAGCTTAGTCATCACAATATGTCATATTCATAGCAGGCAAACCCAGTAAAATTTCAGTAAAATTTTGCTGGACACTAATTACACAAATAAGCTAGCTGCTTTCCTAAATGAAAGAATAGGTTCCTTTTTCTGCTCTATATATTAACTAGTATGATCAACTACAGCTTAAAAAGTTTCATAGCAAATAAAATTTTCTGCAAAGGAAATTTGGATTTTCTGCAAAGAAGTTGTTTTCCAAAATGAAATGCAACTGAAATAAAATCCTGGAGAACAGGATTTTGCAGGAAATTACAGCATGACAATGTCAAATTCATAATTCACAGATCTACAATTATTACCATATAGGAAATTAAACCAAACTATATCAAGGGAAGAAATAGAGAAAAAAATCTATTCTTCACATTTTATTGCACTGATTAAAAGCAATACCTTATTATTTTCAGCACCTATTTATTATTACTCATTTTATAACCCTTCTCCACTAGGAATCTTGGAAAGTACACACACTAAACAAAGTTCTGGATTTAAAATACATCTTTAAAAAATATAGATGCCCATTTGACTTGGAGCAATATAGAAAACTATGAAAACAAAAATAGCTTTCACAGTATACACTACTGGAACATTGCTATAATCCTTGCTTGACATTACCATTACATTGTTATTCCCTCTGAAAGCACACTCTTGCTGAAGGGCCCAAACTGACCATTCCAGAGCAGCATCTCTTTAATGTACAGATTACCTTTAAGTGATGCTCAGTCAAACTCTGCAAAGTCTCCACAAAAACAAGGCTCACTGGCAGGATAGTTCTATACCAGTTTCTTGCTACTCCAGTCATATTTCTTTAAAATTAACCTCTTACTAACACAGTGTTGCAAAAAATCAATGGATCATTGCCATTCTGCTTGCAAAATGCATGCAAGTGATAGGAAAAGGAAAAAAAAAAGAAAATAAAAAGAAACATAGGTTAAAAGACATGGATTTTAATCCTAAAGCAAACAGCAACCTCCCTGTACATGTTTTACTGTTTTCTCTTAAGGCATTTAAAAAAAAGAGAGAATAAGAACTAGTAAGTTTCTTGGCGTGACAGAATACGTCCCAGCTCCCCAATCTCTCCAGTGATTTCACACACTGTTAAGAGTTTCTGTGCATTTCTTTTCACACAACTGATCAAACTGCCTCTATCTCTTGATACACAGCTTTCAACTGAATGATTAACAGATGGAAAAGGAATATCATGAGAATATCAGAGACCAAAAGAAGAAAACTCTACTATTGAACATAGTTATGTCAGAGAAAAATAGAAAATTTAAATCCCACATATAAAAGCAAAGAAGGGAATTTCTTTGTAAACTTTTGCTATTTCACAGTTTTTCTCTGCTACTTTTAAGACAAAACCTGAATTTCAGGTTAAATAAATGTAAGTTTAAAACAAAAAAAAGCACTTTTTTGAAAATAGACTTACCTGGGTGTAACATATTCTGTTTGTTTTAAATTGTAACATTAACAGAAAATATCACACAGAATGTTTTATCCTAAATCTTTGTCAAAAGCACCAGTTTTTACATATTATAGAATAGGCAGAGTAAGTTTAATGATGCACTGTAATAATATATATTAGTGCATTCCTGCTGTCTTTAGGTGTGTAATACAGTAACACTGGAGGAGCTATTGGAGGAAATAATACTAATACAATACAACAGAAAAAACTGGTCTATGGGGAAAGACCGGGTAAACTGAGAATTGTAAGTCTCCCATCTGCAAGGAATTCAGTAGGAGAGTTTCCTCTGAGATTCCTAATATTTAATGTGAAATAGTATTGTGTGGCACTATGCCTCCAATAATAAGCTCACAAAACTGCACAAAATGGACTGATTTAAAAGTCTCAAGAATATAAACCAGAAATTCGTAGTTTTTATATTTAAATTAAATCAACTCCTTGTAAAAGGGGAAATGTAAGCTTCTCTTGACTGCAAAAGCACACCAGACAGCACCACTATTTCAATATTTTATGTCAGGAAAGGGGAAATACTCAGGGCAGCTGTGAAACAAAACAATGGTCAGAAGTTTGTTACTTCAGTACTCTGCAAATAGCTAGTATTTAACAAATTTAACTTTATTAAACCAGATTGACCTTATCTGGGAAATGGAGCTACTAATTAAATGCTGCAATAATACGCTGCATAAACATATATATAAAAAATATATATGTATAAAATCTTTATGATGATATTCTAGCTGTCTGTTTAGATATAAAACTTATTCTTAGGTGAAATCTTTAATAAATCAACAGGATTTTGATTTCTGTAGTGTTGAGACCATACCCTTATTAGTTAAGAATAATGGAAAATGTTGGACTAATGTTTTACCTTGTAAAATTATCACCAGTAAGTAAGTTACCCACAGAGTAATATAGGGAGGAGGAGGTAGCAGAGCAGCCATTAGGCTACTAGCCTTGATCTGGGAGATGCTTGCTCCATTTGGGAAAACCAGGAAAAACATTTAAATGAGACCTTACTTTCCCTTCCCCCAAAAGGGATCTGTAACAGTATTTCCTTACTTTGTTAAAGTAATATAATGTAATGACAGTAAAGATTGTACCAGCAACAAAGGATGCCATCAAAGCATTTGTTTTGAGTCTGCTTGAAGTATAGAAGGTGATTTTTATTCCTGCTGCCATGGGACTTATTAGAGGAAACATAAAAACATCAATATTTAATGAATTTCCGTATTTGAGCAGAATTCCTCCTGGCAGACCCCTTTGCAGGTACCAGTTGTACGACGGCAGCTCATGGCAGCCCGAGCTGGCTCGGTGTGGGTTCAAACCCCAAGCACACAAGAAAAACCCTGCTTCCAAGTCGCCGCCCAGCTTCAGTCGCAAGCTGTGAGTGGCCTCTACTGGCTGACCAAAGGCTACAGGAGTCACCAAGCTTTTGCTCCGAGTTACAGCTGAGGTTATCCAGTGTTGGGAGAAACGGAACAGAAGGGATATACTCGTCAGTGCCACATCATTCACTTAGGCTGTGGCTAAAAACGAACGGCAAACACAAGGTGAGTGATACAACAGACAGCAGGAAAAATGCCTTTAACACCAGTGCTCCCGAATCTGTCCAAATGCATGCTGCAAATGGATACATGCAGTAGTCCAGTTTCCAAAATGACAATGGAATTTAGCAGGATGGACTGTGCTAGCTCTTAAGGTAGACACAAACCTGAAACTCAAGTAGTGTATAATCTGTTCATGTAAGTTACATATTTTGTATGAAGAGTGAATTGCTCCAATTGCATTATCAATAGTTTGATTTAGATGCACAAATGAAAAGCTTGCTGCATCATCTGAGATCTATGAAACCAGAGACTACATAACCATCCTCTTCATAAATGTGAAAGAGATTTGGCCTTTTCCTTATATATAAAATTAAAATCAGTAAAATACAGAGTAATAAAAAAAAAATTAAACACCTGAAGGATGAAAGTGTGTCTATTGTCACAAAGATGACCTACAATTTCCTCCAAGTACATAAAAGTTATATTTTGTGAAAAAAAGAAAGAAGAATAAACGATACTTTTTTAAAAAACAAAATAGTTGTGGACAACAGAGCTTGGAGAAAAGCTGTCCAAAACATGGCAAGAATACTTATTAGATTATTGTGCAATGTCTGCATCAAAATTAAAAGAAAAAAAATAGACAAACAAAAAAAGGGCCAGTAGCAAGGAAGTGCTTTTTCTAACTTCACTTTTCTTTTTCCTAGGAATATGTACCTGATTTGCCATTCTCTCACATTTTAATTGCAGGTTATCAAGAAGGATTATTGTCAAACACAAGTGACTACCGATGCCAAAAGGTGACTGCCTTCACAAGCAGCCGCAAAGGTGCTCACACACAGCCTGAATTTCCTGATATTTCCAGCTCCTGTTCTGAATTCTGCCCCATCTCAGAGTTCCACCTCATTTCAGAATTCAGTCCCATTATCTCCACTGCTCCAAACTGTTCACAGGGTTATCTAGCTGACATAGAAGATAACCCTCCATCTCACTAGACACCACTGGGATATGACATGCTGACCCACAGTAAGCCCTGATGATTAGCTCGAAACATACACCATAAAAATGGAGCTTTGAGCCAAATAATTTGCTTTCAAGTCTTTCCATTCTACTTACACATTAAAACTAATTTTAAATACGCTGACATGAGTTCCATTAATCTATACACTCATGAACATATCTAGACATAGATGCATTAATGTTAGATTCTATCATCAGAACACAGATGAAAAATACTGATGGGAATGCAACCTGCAATAATGCCTTTTAATTTACAAAAAAGAAAAAGGATTTTAGCTTATGAATGAAATGTAAATTAAATGGCCAACCTCTGCAATTAAACAGAATGCCACACTGCCTGCTTCGCACTGAAGCCCACAGTCTTCCAAAAAAAGGACTTGTAGCAAAGAGAAGAACAGTGAGATCCCATCTTTTCTCTACCACTATACTTCCAGTGACTGGGAAACAGGTGAGGATTAGTAATCCCTGACAGATCTGCTAGGATAATTCTCCTCTTCCCCTCAGCCACCAAATGGTTTCCTATCATAACACCTACAGTGCTGCATGGGTTTAAAGTTTTGAACTGTTAAAGTTTTATTTGCAAAAAAACTTAATACCTTTTGTTTTTTCCGAAGGGCACCCAATGAGCTGTATTATAGCCTGGACAACAAAAACCAGGCAGCACCTAACTATTATCAGGAGAAGAAGATGATGAGAAGACTGAGCACAGGAGAATGCTGATAGCAGTGTGAAAAATTTCCCATGTGAAGAAAACAGTTCAGTTATCAGAATATTGTGGATTGAAAGGTTATACTTTGCTAGGATTTGGAATAAAACACCTTTCAAAATCTATACAGTCTGATCAACAACAAACAGATGTTGTGAAATTTACACACTTGAACTGCAAAAATAAAAGCATGACTTTTAGCCCTTTAGGTTAGATGACATTTAAATAATTAGTGCCCCACAAAACTATTTTTTTTCATTTCAAGTGAAATTCTCTGCATAAGGGCTCACAACAGTGGTAAAACAACAGGAAAAATGCTGTAGGGGAGCATCAGTCACAAACTTGGACAGTTTAACTATTGTGTGTGGATGACATTTCTCATTATTTTGAACTGATCTGTACATAAATGTTTCAGACTGCAAGCTTACATGACAAATAGATTTTAGAAATCCTTCTGTATTTGCCACTTTTTCTGCCATCTGAACTTCTAAGATACAACTATAACCATTGTTTCAGATTGTATACGCCAGTAGAGATGAACAGGAGAAGCATGCAGAAGCTCAGAAATCAACTTTTCATTGGGCATTTTAAGGTCAAACTAAATTCATGCTTAAGATATACTTTCAAATTTTCTCCCCAAGCAAAATGACACAAAAATAAAACGTATTTTAAAACATGTTACAATAAATATAATTCTTCTTAGCAAGACATTCTCTAGCTTTTCCATTACCTTGTCTTCAAATATAAATAATTCATAACTTCTACTATAGAAGAAATGGAAACAAGGAGGTTGTAATAGGAAAAAAAATCAAAAGTGGGAATTCCACTCATACATTTTAAAATAAACTCTCAAGCTTTTTAGGTTTAATAGCAGTGCCACACTGGGATATTAACACTTGAAAAAGGTTGCACTGCATTTCTTAATTTCTAACATAATGCAGATCCCAAAGATCTATCCTACTGATTGCTAAGCTCATGAATGGATTGTGCAAAGTCATCAACTTTGATTTGAAGAATAAATTGTGTTATCTCACTCTCAAATCCCTCCTTATCAGTAAGAGTGCTCTGAAGTTCTCTTTGTATGGTATCAAGCCCGATATGATCGAAAACATCACAGTATGATCTTAAGAGAGCCTTACAGCAATTTAAACTTGTGCATTACAGTGATAACTATCCCAAAACATTAATTCACAAAGGAAGGGAAGCCTGTGTTCCAGGTGCAGAATGTGGTTTCTATTTGCTGTCCTCTCCATCAGCAAGATGATGTAGCATTGCTGGTTTTGTGCTGTCAAGAAAATGGAATTTTACAGTGTTTCTGTCAGAAAGTTGTGTTCAGTATGTGAAAAACTTTTGCTCTCCTAGAAAATTTAAAACAATTTAAGTACTCCCTAGATGTGTGTCTGTGTGAGTGAGGACAGTGGCCGCCTCTGTTGCAGGACAGAAATCAGGGCACTGTTGTTGTTTACAGGCTCTTCTGTTCCTGGAAATTACAGGGGGGAAAGACAATTCTCTCTCCCCAATGACTCTGGCAGCATCAATTTTACTTTTCTGGCCAGATCCATGAAAACAGGTTTTGGTGACTCTACAACACATTAGTTGCCTTAGGCTTCTGAAATTCCTGACCATGTACAGGAAATATTTTCCTACCAAAACCGTATCTTCTACTTATAAAGCATCACTGTAGAAACAAGAACAAAAGGAGTACCTGGTTTGTTGGGTCCTGATCATATAGAGAATCAAGTAAAAAACATTTTTCTGTCTGTTGCAAGTGTTTCATATGTTGCAGGGAGCAGAGAACAGCACTGTTTTTCAGACAGAAAGCTGTAAAGCACATTTTGCCAGGTCCTGGAGAGGACTGACTTTCTACCCACCTCAGGGCAGACATCATACATCACAGAATTCTGGCATTTGGTTATCAGCAAATCCTAGCAAAACCTAGGAAAAACTAAATTGCTCTTGAGGAGTTAGAAGATTATTTTCTCTATTATTAAGGGATGAAAAAAAATCAGAGAAGCCAAAGAGAGAGTCCTTACCCAGAGAAGATCTTGAACCAAACCCCAACATTTGACGTTTTTATGGGCACGTTATCACAGAAACACCTAGAGCTAATTTAGTCCCTAATAAAGACAAATTGTCCTTAAAACCTACAACTCCTACAACAGTATGATATGACTCACCAAAACAACATCCAAGACAGGGAAATGGAAGTACATTGTGTTCAGCAGCTATTTATGAGTGACAGTCCTGCTACTTAAAATTTATACATGTCCAGAGGCTTTCATAGACTATTCATGAGGATCTGAGGATCCTCACTGAGGATCTCCATGATGCAAACTTCACTTTCAGTCAAGGGAAGTACTTTTACTATAAGCACAAAAAATAAGCATTCTCCAATGGGATGCTTGAATACATATTTGATTTTAGTTTGGGAGGGAAGGAATAGGAAAATTCGCCAGAATGAAATTTGTGCCCAAATATTACTACAAAAAATGACAGTATGTGGAAAAGAACACCTTCACAGAAATCTTCAGCAAGATAAAAATTAATAGACTGTCGAAAGATAACAACAGCTATCTCTTTATAAATGGTGCTTGAGGAATTCTTTGAATCTCTCTGCTTTGTTCAAGGGTCAAAGACATCAGGTCAATATAACCAGATTCATGTTCTCTACCATCCCCAAGATGGCTGAGTAAACACCACCAACACAAAGCCTTGCTGAACCCACTGCTTGCCGTTCAAGTTGGTTGTGATACAAAATTTTTGAAGTGAGTTATTAAGTTTTCATTTCATTTGATGCCAAAGCATACCTGTGATGTCTGCTTACTAAATGCAACTTTCAGCATCGGTACCTTTAAATTAGCTAATGAAGCAATACTATGGATAGACTATTCAATTTCCTACTAAACACCTAAAAGTTTAAACAGCAGAATAGAGGCTGAATTGAGGTAACTTGGCACATTATTAAGCCTGGTTTAATTTGCAGGCAGGCTTAGCACTAGAAAACATGGTATGCTCTGAACTATTCATACGATGCTCAGATTTCTCAAAAAAAAAAATCAAAATTTCTGGTCAAGATAAAGCTCATCTATTCACTTACTAACTGGACACCAACAGCATAAATACTGCACTCCACAAAGTTAACTGGAAATGGTAACATTTACAAAGAGTAGGAAGAACTCAGATTTTAAGAAGAATTTATAAACAGATCAATTCATGGGGAAAAAAAACCCAGGCACATCCACAACTTTGGCTGAGTCTCTTATGAAATTACATTTGATGGCAGCATTCAATATATAAATTGTATATATTGGCAGGAAACTCTGTTGTATGCATCATATGCCCAATAGCATTAAATTGTGTAGGCTGCCAAGAATAAAAATTTAAGGACACAGTCATTTGAATTTGGCATTATGACCCACAAATACTTAAGTAGCTCAAAACAAAATAAACTTTGACATTTTATAAACTATTTAAAAAATAATACCAATACAGTGATATGTATTAATTAAGCAGAATGCTGCTGGCAAGAAATAGATGCTCACTGAAAAGGTGCTATAAGTGCCATGAAATATTTGGGAACATTTTCAAGTTCTTCCGGCATACAGCTGTGTACTAAGGAAAATATTGAATGGAAAAAAGAAAGCTTACAGAAAATTCTGGTAAGTTATCAAAGCCATTCATATTCATAAGGAATGAAACATCTTATTACTAAATTAGAGATCATCTGCCCATCAAAAGATGGTGCATACTGAGGGAATGTCTGCTCCATGGGGAAGGGGAAAATATGGCATTAGTTACATGGTTCAAGGCACCTTCCTGGAAAAGCAACACTCACACACAATAATCTTCAGGAAAAAAAAAATTAAACAATTTTTCCAATTCTTAAATTGAGGGATGCAGATATACATCCTTTGCCTAGCTTATCATCCATAACATCAACTAAATGAGGTTCAGACATGATGAAGTATCCTGAACCCTGAAAATTTCATATTCATCTAACTTGATACACAAAGAAATCCTCGTTTTCTTTTTAAAAACACCATTAAAAATATTTGCCTAATCTTCTTACAGAGCTAAGCAGTTTATCTCTGGTACAAGGTAAATTACTATTCCCATGAAACCTTTCCAGAAATGTATTTGTCTTCAGTCTACTTCAGGAATTCAGAGTTATTTCCTGCTTTTACTTGCAGATCTGAGAGGTCACCTCTGGAAGCTTCTGCTCTAACCAAATATCTACTTACTTCTATCATAAGATATGGGGATTGTACTACTGTTTTCATTGTTTCAAAGTGAAGGCTTATCAGCTACAGAAGCTTTCATATAAAACTCAAGAGATATTCAAGAGATATTTTGTGGCTAAATCAGCAAGTGTTCATTTTCCCTTTGTATCTTACCTTAAAACCTCTGATGTTATTTCCTATAATTTTGTAAGATCCACCATTATAGCACCATTTTACTGTGATGAAAAATTCCTCTTGTTTTTGTGGGATTCTTCTATGCCCCTGGAATTCTTCGAATAGGCTTCATTCATCTTTAGGTAAAATCATAGTTTACTATGTGAAAAACATATCTACTGAAAGGCATAATAAATAAACAACACAATGCAGTGCTCTGGACTGATTCAATAATTCTGTAACATTGTGCTTTGTTAAACCTGAATATTTGTGCTATTTCTGCCATTTAAAAATATTTAGGAAGAATTTTATCTTCAAGGTTTAGTGTTTGAATTCAAATGGTAAACACAGAAACAGAGAATAGCAGGGGAAAAAATCCTTGATTACATGAAGATTGACACATGACATCCTTCCAGAACATCCTCAGGCAATTGGAGTATGTCCTCTTTATCATGCCAACAGCCTTACCATTTTACAATTTAAAAGACCAAGGGCTGGGAGCAAGGGTGTGGAGGACCAAGGGATTCTGTTTTGAATCTGTAGGTGTATGTGTAGTGACACAGTTTTTCTAACTATGCTTGGAAATTACTGCAGTTTAAATGAAGGAGCCACTTTTAAAACCCAAACCTTTTAGTTCTCCTTCATCTGACAGAGTCAACCAATGAATGCCTTCATGCCAAAAGAATACACTTCTCTTCATGAACAATATTTCCTCCCTGAAGTGCTTTAGGAGTCTGATCAACACAGAAGTAAACACCTTTTTTTGCATCCTCTCAAAAGGCTTTGGTTTCTATTAAAATATATTAATTTTTTTAAACCAGGTAAAATACTGTGAGAGATCTATGGCAGAGTTACAAAATTTCTACTGATGAAATTAAGTAAAACATTACAAATATGGGACCTCAGTAAAGAAAGCGGACACTTGGGATAAGTTAGTTTCCCATTGCCTCCCAGTTTAAAAATTCCAGAAAAAAAGTTCCTAAAAGTTCGAGTTTGCACAGTTCCTCAGGAATCCTTATTAAATAAATGTCTATCAACTTTTGAGCAGAATGAAATCTTACCCATAATACAATGGAGCTCTTTCCTTTCACCTTTGGAATACATTTCCTCATTTAGCAAAAACGTAAACCTACAGACCATGGTGCAGATAACAAAGCAGTGCAGTAGACTAAAAAGACCTAGCAAACCCCAAACAAAAACCCCACTAATTTCTCCAAGGCTGCAGCCGTTTAATTTAATAGAGCACTTAGGTTTTCACTAGGTGTCTAAAAGAGAATAAACATGGGAGATGAGACAATATCCCTGACAATTGTCAGCAAATTCTGAAGTGTGCTGACTTCAGAACCCATAAAACTCGTGGCTGGTTAGGACAGGATGTACTTACAACCCTTTGCATGCATTAAAGCAATCCTCATTTACTATTGGATCACCACTCAAATTAGGCTCTTAGAAGTAAAATCTGAAGTTCAAAACATAAAGTTTTAAAGATGCCATGCAGCAACAGAATTATAGGGTGGGTAATCTTTAAAGTACTTGAGAATGGAAAGCTCTAGGAACCCTAAGCAGCAGTGTCATTTTTAGTTAATGTACGATATACATATCTTAAAAGCTGGATTGTTCCTAATAGATTAAAAATGCAATTCCACTAAGAATATTTAATTTCTCAGCCATACGACTCAGATCCATAAATAATAATGCCTCCACTGAACAGTAATTTCCTAAAGCAGACTTTGTTAGGCATCCAGATCTGGATGTATCATTTTAGGAGTGAAACAAATATTAACTTTATTTTCTCAAACCTACCCTTCCTGCTGCCTGTCCGGAGTGACTTTAGGCTAAAGTGTTGCAAGTCACATGTCAAGACAAACCTCTTTTCATACCAGAAATTGTATTTCATCTCCACTTGTCTCTCTTTTTAACTGAATAGCATGAGGAGCGAGGTGGAACATCATACTGAAGTTTCAACCAAAGCATTTTGTGATGAAATAATTGATTATAATACGTTTTCCTTAGGATTAAACTAAAAAACCCCAAGTAAGACAGTAATAAACATACTAGCATTATCACTGTGGCATCAGTGCATTTATCAGGTTTAGAGTAAAAATGCAAGCATGCAAACAAAAATGTCTTGTTTTACAAACAGCCTCGTGCATCATGGCATCCTGTTTGTACACCTGCTGTCGCTATCTGATGAACAAATAAGGACTTGCATTTTATCAGAATTTAATTACTTTGAGTTTACACTAAATATAATAAGTTTATTTCAAACCAGAGAGGAGGTATCTTTAAGTAGTAAATTACATTTCTCACACACTAATACCTCAGACTAAGTTCACAAAACTGCCAACTCCCAACATTTTAATGCATAAGTTGCATTTTTTGACAAAATCCCCACATTTAGCAGTTCACTTCAGAAAGTGAACACTACTACAGAGGGTGTCTGTGAATATATGATTTCCAGCTTTGTTAGTTCCAATTTCTTTCACTTATTTACTTTTCCAAAGGGAATGATCTTTCAGCTGATATAGATACGCACATTAAATGAGCTACAATTAATTAATTGATAAAGCTACCATCCTTCTACTAGCTGAGGAGTCAATTCTAAAACGTACACTCATAAATAGTTATATTTCCAGGACAGCAAACTTCAAAAGGACTTGGAAAAGGAAATGCCAAAATCTAGAATGCCACATCTCCTTCCACATTGCTAGAGTCTAGTATTTGTATTTAACAGTTAATTTTTTCATGAGAAGAAAAGGTTTATTAGCTTCCTTTCTTTGAAGTAGTTGAATGTATTTAAACAATAAATATCTGTTTGCTCTTCAGCAAAAAGAAACTGCTAGATATTTGAAAAGAGCAGCTGCCACATTGTTCCCTGGGTGCAACACAATGGCAGGTCAAACTTTCGTTCCTCTTGTCCTACAAACAGTTTTCAAGCCCATCCTCAATAAATAAATTTGGTCTCAGCACTCCCCGTCAGGGCTGCACAATCCCCTCAGTAGCAGACCTATGATAAATGGACTTATTTTCCCAAATCAAACACTTGAATTTAAATTCAGATGAGCTAATGCAAAGGTCAACATTGTAATCAGTTCTTTTGATCTTTATAGAATTTCTAGAGTAATACATAATAAATCTGAAACAAGGCAATTTGCAGCTCTGTATGTGTGGCTGGTAATAAAAATCCTAACGATTAGAGCCTTTATGTACTTAGGGAACATTTTATAGTAATGGCTATAGTAAGAGCCCCAATGCATGGGGAATGATGGCAATAGATAACACTGAAAGACGTGATTGCTTGATTCTTTATATAGTTTATACATTATAAATTAAAGCACAATGTATCTGAAGAGTCCCCCAATGTTTTTCTAACATTCTATTTCAGATTTGTATCCTCCACAAAATATGGCCTTGATAAACACTTGTGAATTTAACAATTTCATATAATGAGATTTTTATTGTTTCATATACTAGGATGCTACCTCAGTTAACTGTAAGAAAACAAAGAAATTAAGATGTTTGTGCACGAAGTGTGTATATATGTATTTGTATCTTTTCTCTAAAAAGGAAGATTCCTTTTTCTGAAAGTATGTATTTAGATGTATAGTATGTCATATTTCTTATGAACAAAAGATTATTATTAGATAAAATATTTCAGTTGAAAACTGGAACATGCAATCATAGAAACAGACTAAAATGTCAGCAGTCATAAGAGGAAATACTTAAGAACAAAAGGTTATTTTTTTCAAGTCCCTTAAAGTTTTCTTGATAATAATCAGATAACTACCTAACCACTCAAACCTGTAAAAACATCTTCCTTTACCACAAACCAAGATGTTTAAGAATTGGTATCAGAGAACATCTTCCATGAACATACAATCATGTAGCAGAGTGAAAACAGGCTCTAGTTTAGGAACTGAAGGAAGAATACTTTTTCAGAGAAACTAAGACTAAGCAGCTCTCAGCAATGACTGTACAGGAAGGACCAAGAAGTCATTCATGGAAATTGTGACCAAGAATCTCACTATCAGGACATATCTACATCCATTCAGAGAAGCTGAGAAATAAATAAAACTGATCATTTGCTTACTTCCCCTACTCAGAAGTCTCCTATTCACACAGAACACACACATCTCTCTGGAAAAAATAAAACTCTTCTTTATCCGCCTCCAAATTCTCTTAGGTGTTAATTAAACAAATTAAGCAAACACACCATCAGACACAGCATTACTAATACTAAATGGTGTTTGTGAAAAAAAAAAAAGCGAGGCTCATTGTTTGGTTTTGGTGCAAGACCTCATCTCTTAGGCAACAAACAGAACTGTGACAGTGATCCTCCTGACATGCTTGGAAGAATGTCTTAAGTCTCATCAACTGAGATAACGCAACTGTTTTAGGGTGACTACACTTGCTGCATCATATAGAGGTTATGAAGTACAGCTAAGCCTAAAGAATTCTCTAAAGATTCTGACTTGATACTCCAGGACAGGTCTATTAAAAGTTATCATTAGTCAAAAATCAATACACCACATAGTATATATAATGCATTAAAATCACAGCTGATCATCTTCAGAAATAATTACAGATAGGGATTCTTTTTTCAGTAGACATATTCCTAGCAGCACTCCACAAAGAGCCAGATTAAGATACTGAGCAGCAAAAAGCTAAGAATGCAAAGCTTTGAAAAAACCCCAGTATGTTACAGGAACTAGCACACTAGCAAGCTAGGTATGGTAAGTGCAGACAAATCAAGCTTTCACAGCTCTAAAGCTGTCCTTTTGAAAGAGGCTGCTGGGTTTTGGCGACTCTGAATTATTTTGTCAAACTCCCATCTCCCCTCCTGAGAGAATACTGGTTTATCAAAACCCTGTTCGAGGGTACAGACTGACATTTGTAAAACTACCCCCATGAGGGCTTTCTCCAGCCTTTCATCATTGCTTCTTATAAAAAGCAGTGGAAGCTGTGTGCTATGAAACAATGATAAATTCATGAAGAGGGCATCATTCTAGGATGACCCTCCTTGAGCAGGGAGGCTGGACCAGATGACCCACTGTGGTCCCTTCCAACCTGACCCATTCTGTGCTCTGGGAACACATTGACTGAACCACGGTGAAAGGACTTTGGTTCCTCATACCACAACTTCCTCACATACCATCTTGGTGTCTCAGTGTGAAGAAAAGAGAGGGAAAGAATAATATACAAGCCTTCAAAGACAGTAAGAAATAATGTAAATTTTAATCTCTGACTACTAATGTAATAAATTCACGATTGCAAGAAGGCAGATTTAGATACATGAAAACCAACTTTCCTAGGATAAGATCATGAACCATGTGACAAAATGCATAGGGAGAATGCAATGATGGAGGATTTTCAGCTTTATAGAAAAACACCTGAGAGCTGACTGTTTTATTTTGAAACCAAAGGTAAAGTGACAATACAAGGAAGTATGACTGATACGTCACCATATCACAGAAACTGGTTTTGCTTTTGCTTTAAGGTGTCAGTTTGACTACATTCATTATTAGGGGTAACTGATGAAAAAAACACAGGAAAATGAAATTATAATCTTAGTACCTTGTACATTGAGCTACACAGCACAATTGATAAGAGAACAGCAAAAGAAACAAACCCCATACAAAAACCCTAAAAGCAAGGTACGAATCTTAAACTACATTTTAAACTCAGAAACCTTTCCATACTGGAGTGTTGCCTGCAACAAACAAACCTGAAAGGATCTTATGAAAAAGAAAAGCACTTTAAATCTGGAAAAAAATTGGGAAAGGGAAGGCAACAGAAGGGTAATACTGGAAAGACACTCAGCTAAGAAAACCATCTTTGTCACCACATTCTAAATGGATACAAACAGGCAAAAATGATTTTGGCAAGGCTAGACAAGAAACTGTAACAGAAAATACAGAAAGATGGAAGCCTGAGCAAAAGATTAAAATTGTGTAGAAAGACAGAAAAAGAAAGGTTGTTTCTTTAGCAAGACAGCGAAGTAACACGATTTAGAAAGAAAGCTAAGTCAAAGCTGACACACACTATTGACTGATATGACAAAGGCTGGGAGCATTCTCCACAGTGATTAAATGAGTGCCATATATATTAAGAAAAAAATAAAATAACATAATGATAGTCCAGATGGGATACTGAAATACTAGAGGCGAGAGTGAAGGACTGTGTGATGTGGGTATTGACAGTAGTCATAGACAATGACTTGTAAAAACTGGTTTTCTTTATTCTTTGCTATAATAATTAAACACCAATCCAGCATACTAAATTTTTTCTATTATTCCATCTGCTGGTATTTCCCTATTCTGTCTTCAGCTATAGAATGATGAATACTTCTCTCAGACAATGATTTGTTATTTCTGTTCAACCTGAGAACACCACAATAGTATACAATCTTTTTTTGTAAGATATATTTATTTTTAACAAAACTTTGCTTGCAGAATACAAACTACAAACTTATTTTCAGCTGGCAGATTAGTCCCCCCCACATGCAACTATTATTTAGTAATTAAACATTTTGGTAGCATAATTAGTGCAAATATATATAACTTGTTAAGTAAGAAATATAATAATTAAGATGTGCAATTATACCATTATCCTGTAATTACACATGCTTTCTAAAAATTTTCCTCGAAATGATGAATGACCATTTTAAGACATTCCAGAGTCTTTCAGAATTTATCTTGTGGATTACACCCAAATAATCAGCTCATATCACAGATTTAAATGACGGAATGTTTTTTCTCTAGAATAACCTCTCTGCAAATGCAAACGGTAGAAATTGCAGAGCAGTTATGAAATTAAAAATATCAGCAATGATATCTGAGTAAGGAGTCTGAGCTTTATAATAAAACTAGCTCAGATTTTCAAGACAGTTCCTAGTGTAGAGATATTGCTCTACCATATTTAATAAAAACTAAGGTGAGCTGCAGTATATCTGTACAAACTGGGCTCAAGAAGGTACTATCATAACTCTTTCTATATATTATTTGGTTAGAATTACTAACTTTCTAAGGACAAACACTACTGGAACAAAGTAAACAAACAAAGCAAGAGTACATCTGTTTGAAGTTTCTTGGATTTGTTATGATGGTTATCACATTTCAATACCCTGAGTAAATTTTTTTTTTACAGTTGAAAAAAGCTGAGGTAATTGCTACAAGCTTGACAGTATTTAAGTGTGTATCTTGTACCACCAAGAACAGACTAAAAAGACTTTTGCTTCCACTGCAACTTTTGTTACACAGTAGGTTTCTATGAACAAAATTATGAATTTGTAAAGCTTTCTTGTACTAATTCTTTACACAATAAAAGATCTGTTGTATAAAAAGCCAGGTAACTGCAGCTGCAGAAGAGAGGAAAACATCATTCTAGTACAACGAGTGATAAACACATTACTATAACCACCAGTATTGGGCTGATCCTGAGAATACTGACACTTTATACACAGGTTTTCAAATCCATCACTGCAGTATCTCAACTCTGCTGTGTTAACAAGACAATTTCACGACAAGCTAAATACACTCACTGATTCAATTAATAAATGGTACTACAGTTCAGTGCTCTGATGAGAAATTAATTACAGTATTTTAGAGGTGCTTTCTCTATTTGTAGGCTTTTGGGTTTTTTGTTTCTTTTTTTTAAAAGAGAAAATCTAGCCAGATAACAAAAACGTGCAGGGTTATCAGAGCACTAGCTATAGGAAAGCTTGTAACTCCTTTAAGGGTATTAATCCAGACCACTTTTATTTGTCAAATTTGATATAAAGTGTGCTCAAAGTTTAGTTGGAAAAGAACTTGGGAATTTCTTCCTATCACAAATTTTCACACCTCCATGATCATATGCCAGATCTTCTGCAGGTACACAGACCCTTTCCAATTCTTGAATTAGTGTACAAAACTGCAATATTTATAAAAATGTATTTCTTTCACTAAAGGATAAATTCAGTACAAATTTATGTATAAAATTGTACAAACAGTCAGTGCACATTACAACAGAGAGTGATTGGAAATAAACCCTGAAATATTTCAAGAAAGGAAATCTAAGAGTTTAAACCTTACATCCTTGCTAGCTTTGGTCCTTGCCCACAGGTCCTACTTTCCATTCTGCTCGGTGACACATCAATAGCAAGAGAGAGAACTTGCCTACAATCTTGACCCCAATGTCTAAGCTCAGTACAAAAAACTGGGTTTCAGTCATACCTGTACGTTTGCTAATTCTGTACATTTCTCTGTGTCATTTCTTTTTGATCCGGCATTGAAATGCCCAATGATCAACACATGCACTGAATATGACATTAGAGAACAGAACAAATCATTTAAAAGAAAAAAACATCTGTTTTCCTGTAGCAAGCAGAAGCCAGCTAAGTTTTTACGGAAGTGTAGTTCATAGGTGTTGACATCTTTGGCTTGATATCCTCTTGGTAAATGAGTCTGTCTTTAGTTAAAAGAAAAATAAACTCATCTTTTTGAGACACTGTTGATAAACCCCCCCCCATACTTCATCTTCTAATTATCACAATTAAGATTTACTAGATATGAAAAACAAAGAAGACACCAAGAAAAAAAAACTGAATGAAGACAACTACTCTTCTGCAAATATGAGTTATTTTTAATCTCAGTTCTTCTGTTTAGTTGGACACAGACTTTAAGAAGCACAGGTATTTGGACAATGAGTTCTAAACAATTTTTAAAAGACAACTATTACACAAGAATAGCGAGTATTACTTTTATTAGTATTTATATCACTTCACAGTTCCAAGTTACTGTCAAGTCTCAGTATCAGCTGTATGAGTTCCTATATGCAAGAATAACAAAAGCACTTAAGACTTTCCCTTCTGTCTTTTAATTTATTTATATTCTGTCACCTGTCTCCAAATTCTTGCCATTCTATTTTACTGTCCTTCCTTTGTTTTTCCCACATCAGTCCCTTAGTGGCCTTTCTCCTCCTTTAATTTATGCTCTCCCACCCAAAAGGCAATAGAAAAACCCCACATCCATTACAAACACAATATTGTTTCAGCCACAAGGTATCAGCATTTGGAGTTAACATTTTTGCTTCCTGCTTCTACTGTTCTGGGTATTCAAAACTACCAAGCTCCCTGGGTCTAGGACTGTTTTTGCTTTCTATTTTTGTATTGCCCAGCCCAATAAGAACCTGAAGCTTTGGGGTCTCATGATGCTTATGCTCATCAGGAATTAGCTTATTTGGTAAAACTTCCAAATTTAATTGACAATTTGTAGACAAAATACACACAAGAAATATTCTCAGAACTGTTAAAAAGAAGGAGCACAGAACAACCCTGACAGCATGCTAGACACACTGATGAATTCAGCTTACACAAAACTAACTAGTACTCTAAAATACCCACCTTGGGTGCCTGTGTGTGAGGTTGCATCCATGTCCAACAGAGGATTTCAGCTGGACAATGATGAAAAGTCCATATGTTACAGTGCCACCATAAATTATGTTAGAACGTATGGTCAGGCCACAGAGGGGCTCCAAAAATAGGTTAGAAACAGCTCTCTGACTGAAAACAAATTGCCTAAATTCCAATATGAGAAAACAGTGTTCTTGACATATATTTTCAAAGGCTACCGCTGTTTTGAGCTAAGTCTATAGAGATGGAATACAATATGCCACTACTTCAAATTTGGAAGTTATTATTCTGTCAAGACACTAAAATGCAGGGAAATCTGCATGGGTCTAATACCTTCAGGCTTCAAGATTTATTATGAAATAAAGAAAAAAATGAATAATGGTATGTCAGTTGGCCTGGACATCAGTTACTGAACCTTCATTATAGACTTTTAATCATCACAGCCATTAAATGTTTGTAAAATAACCACTATCATGCAGCTGAGGATGTATAGAATTTAACACTTATGAAATACAAACAAAAAACATACAGGCTTGAAAAACATTTTCCCATCACACTTAATACTTTTAAAATTAAAAGAACATCTGATCTACATATCTATAATGCATCACTTCACAACTCTGAATCTTTTAAAGCCAGGATTAAGCTTTGTAAGAACTACCCTGAATGCAAAATAAGACAGCTTTACAGTACTGATGTTAAGCAGCTTGCAATCTAGATACTATAAAATTCTAACCTCTAGTAAAATCACCTTCATTTTAAAATGATGACATCTGAGGGTTTTTTTTTTCCTTGCAACTAAGTATCTTAAAACAAAAGTACAAAACAAATTTACAAAGTGCAATTATATTGACTTCATAAATTAATATTCAATAAACTAAGTTGTCTTCTGTTGAAGACGTGTTATACCTCTAAGGCAGGGTGAATCAATCTGGGATTTGCTGATTAACATGTTATGTTGATTAATCCTATGATCTGATTGAAAAGTCTAAAGATCAAACGAATATGAGATAAGCTGTCGTGTTAAACTAAGCACTATTCAGTTTTCACATTTTATTTCTTGTGTACGACATTTTTGGGAATAATCCTTCATGCTTGTCTGATAAATTCATTTGAAAGCTACTCAAGTGATGTAAACCCAGTAGAATTGTACTTAGCAGAGAAAAGTATCAAGTTAAGATGCATTAAAACAATTAGGATTTATAGTAATTACAAGAAACTTGCCAGGGGCTAAGCAACCCTGCTACTTCTGTACAAGCATTTAAGATGATTTTGCATTTCTGCCAGTTTCTATGTTCTATTTTGATATTTTCAGGTACTCTAATGTATGTGACTGGGAAAATAAAGACAAAAAAGTCATTGTGCATGTATTTATAAATCTTTTTGCATTATCATCTTTAAGTTTTCAGTAACTTGGTATTGACTGGTCTCACTTGACTTCCTGAATCAAAGAAATAAAAAGCTCTTCTAATGTAAAGATCCATTCTTAGGATCGCCATCGCCTAACATAAAACAAAAGCTTGAAATAAATGAAAAATTTAGTTATTTTAATTGCCATTGCTGTACCAAACTCCACAAAGCCATATTGTCCCACAGCATGAAGTGATCAGATATCTGCCCAAAATGATGGACAGCTCTGGCCCAGTGAACAGGCAAAAAAATCCCATTTACTCTCTGCCAGATGGGACCTAGTGGACGCTTCAGCGCAAACAACTCATCCTTCTTCAGACCTTCTTGTCCGACTCTTGAGCTAGCTCCAGCTGATAATGATGGATATCAAGGCTACAGTAAAGTGGGTGACAACAGCAGCCTTGTTATAACTGCCAGTCTTTCAGTCTTGTCATTATTACACATTGAAGATTTATTTGAGTTTATTGTTGTGCACAGGGTCTAGCCATTTACAATTCATCACCTACTACAGAAGGTTCAAGAGAGTGACCATAGCTATAATTGCCACCTCCACCTGCTTCTGGAAATTATGAGGTCACCAGGGAGGGCAGCCTCACATCCTCAGAGCTCTGCAAGTCCCCACGAGCACCTGCAGAGAATACCATCAATGTTACTCCTGGTACACTGGGAACTATGACGAATGTTTTGGAATGCCAGGCTTAGTCTGTGGTTATGGAATACTTGTGCCTCAGAGCATCCTTGAAGCTCTAATTCTTTAACAGCATAGCAAAACTTTACACCTGCTTCAGAATCTAGTGGGTCAGTGCTGGAACTCTTCCGTGTTTGTAAACTAATATTTACTTTATGTATCCGTAAAGAAATAATTTTATCCTAAGTACAGTGGGAGTGTACCTTTCAGACAGGCTACAAAAGAACACGATGAGTAATGTGCTAACATTAAGCAAATAAAAAATAAGTGGCTTAAGAAAATAAAGCCATGCAAAGAATAATGGACTTTCACCACAGGTTCCTTATTACATAAATATTTTAAAAGGGGAAACTGGTTACTCACTGCTGATGTTTTCTTCAGTACTGGTAAATATTCAAGTAGACAAATGCTGTCTAAAATATTTCCTCGCTTTATTGTAGCACTCTCAATACTCCTTTTCCATTATTAAAACAATTACCTTTGTCTAAAGTGAAAATCTTGTGAAGCATGAATATATTATTAAGAAAATCTGACAATTTGTCTGATGCCCACAGTATTTTAAACCCCCTAGAATTCAATATATGGAAACCAAGAGTAATGCTTTTGCTGTTCATTACAGGCAGTCATTTCAGGCAGGAGGGAAAAATTCAAGCTTTTAGTCAAATGGCTTGATGAAGGAAAAAGCCAAAAATTCTTTTAAGGCTTAAACTGGGCTGAAGGTCATCAGTAAAGAGAGTTAACCAGAACCTCACAGTAAGTACTACACAAACACAGCAGAAATGTTTCTACCTAGAAGTCATTCAAAAAGTGCAACTTTCAAAAAAATAAAATGTCATTCTGTCTTGCTAAGTGGTTACATATGTTGCTTACACCAAATAAAAACCTAACTTTCATGGTATTGTTAGACCAGCAGTATCCTTCAGTTCTTATGATAGCTACAATGCATCAGGGAGAACAGTAATATAGTTATGACGAATTTAATAAGTGTAAATTTATTATACATTCAGATTTATAAAACTATCACATGAATATTGAGGTTATTAAAAAATAGTTCAGGATTCAAGTCAGTCATCAAAAAGGTATTTTCTGACAAAGTCTCATAGAGAAGTGCAAACATACACCAAATGATTAAATTATTCAGAACTCAACATGACCCAGCATTATTAAAACATCACTGATGGATTTGCACTTTTCACTTTCAAGTAACTCCTTTCATCCAGGAGAAGCTCTCTGATTTCTTTTTCCTCCTTTTCCCTGATGTCAGACAAGCAAGAGACAGAATTGTCTTGGAGTAAATTCTTTTTTTGAGCAGCATCATTTAATTTCCAAATGCAGAATGATCTAATAAAGTAAAATGATTTAAGGTCTCAGTCATGAGGTTTCCAATAAAGAAGGATATCTTTTCCACCCTACGAGATACAAATAATCTGGAAAAGAGTGTCAGTGTAAGAAAATATTTTTTGCATCTCAAAGCAAAGTTTTATTCTCTTACTGTCTAGTATACAATAAAATAAAAGACTTTATATCTAGATAGTTTTGCCTAATTATACCATTTGTTTAAAAGCCAAGTCATGGCTGAAGTTCATGTCCAATGAAGAAGTATATCTACTTAAAATATAAACTCAAATATGTGAGTTTAATAAGAGATCTGAGAATCCTGAGTAAGTACAGGGCCTTAGGAAATAAGAGAGTCCCACATTATTAACCAGTTAGAAGTTATGATGCTTTATTTTTGAGATGTATTTAATGCAACACAAACTGAGCCTACTTTTGTATTTTACAAATGAAAATATTTTCCTTTTTTAAATTTGTTCTTAAATACTGTTTAGACTACAACCAATCCCCTGGTAGGAGTCTGACTACTCCGAAGCGCAAGACAGTCATAACAAGGATATCAAACCTTTCAGGTCTCACTTCAATACAAGTTGTGTGTACAAGATGAAAGTGAGCAAATATAGTAAGATGATTTCAGACTTGCCTATTTTTCAGATATGTCATAAATACTTTATTAATAGTATTTCCAAAAAATGCAAGAAGTTTGTGAAGGGTTGCAAAAATTGTTTGTTTTTCAGCATTAGTGCCAGATTTTAAAAGTTCTCTTTTTCCAAGCTTGTTCTTAAGGCTCGTTTCACATATTGCTTCTGTAGCTCAGCACTGCTGGGCAAGAACATGGAAATCCAGGCTGGCTCCTTTATATCTGTGGAATGCAAAATCAGCTGTTTCTATCTGAGTTCTTGTGAATGCAGCTAAAGTCAAAAAACTTTAAGAGACTGTACTGCACCTACAGGTAAAGCAGAGACTAAACAGACCAAGAAAAAACTGCAGGGCAAATGACGTTAGGCTTTCCTTCTGCACTGACAAAGTGAAGAGGCCCCTTGATCATCAGGAAGTTTGACCAATCTGATTGCCTTCAATAATAAAAACTACCTGGATGGATGAGGGGAGAGCAATGGATATTGTCTACCTTGATCTCAAGGCTTTTGACATTGTCTCTCACATCATCCTTAGAGTCCTGCACCTGGGGAGGAATAACTCCATCACCAGAACAGGCTGGGGAGCAGCTCTGCAGAGAGGGACCTGGGGGTCCTGGTGGACAAGCTGTCCCTGAGCCACCACTGCCCATCTCCAAGAATGCCAGTGATGTCCTGGGGTGCATTAGGAAGAGCATTGCCAGAAGGTCAGTGGAGGTGATCCTGCCCCTCTGCTCAGCCCTGACGAGGCCTGGAATGCTGTGTCCACTTCTGGGCTCCTTGGAACACGATGAACATGGAATGAGTCCAGTGGACAGCTACAAGATGATTAAGGGACTGGAGCACCTCTCTTACAAGGAAAGGCTGAAGGAACTGGGCCTGTTCAGCCTTAGGAAGAGAGGACTGAGAGGAGACCTCATCAATGTCTGTCAGTATCTGAAGGGAGGGTGCCCAGAGGATGAAGGCAGGCTCTTGTCGATGGTTCCAAGCAATAGGACAAGAGGCAATAGGCAGAAACTGATGCACAGGAAGTTCCACCTGAATATGAAGAACAACTTCTTTACAGTAGGTGACCGAGTACTGGAACAGACTGCCCAGTGAGGGTGTGGAGTCTCTCACCAGAGATATTCAAGATCCAGCTGGACACAGTCCTGTGCCCTGTGCTCTGGGGTGAGACCCTGCTTGAGCAGGGAGGTTGAAGCAGATGATACACTCAACCCTGACGCATTCTGCGATTTTGTGTCAAGGAAGGTAATGGTGCTGCTATTTGACACAGTATTGTTGGGCTTCTTTGGGCATAAGGAAAAGATATTTGTTAAGTCTGAAATTTATATTTATTATAAATATAAATTATATAAATATAATTTATATTTATTATTTATAATTTAACAAAAATTATTCAGCAACATTTCCAATCAACAAGAAAACACAACAGAAAAGTTTAGGAAAACTTAATCTAAATTGGGATTATGAGTGCCTTTTCATTCATGATGATCAAGAGGCATGAAAAAGTAACTAGCACATGTCTCTCTGCTTTAAATAAAGGGATAGTAAGTAAATGGATGGCAAGAATTTTGAAAGAAGAATTAATTAATACTGAAAAATATAAATAAAATGGTGACAGAAATGCAATGCTACAAATTACTAAAACAGCTAAATAACTAAAAAGTTTTTTTAATGCCTTAATTTGACGTGATAAAAATCATCACTTAAAAAAGATAACATTATTTGCAAATTGAGCAAGAGGACCTGATGATAGCTATATATAATCAGTTGTCACCTTGCAGCTCAATTAGCCCTCATGTAAAAATGAGGCATGTAAGGAGAAATGAGGTTTTGACATTATCTCTGCCAGCAAGATAATTACACAGCCTTCATTTAACAGTAGGGCAACACTACTGTAGCAACAAATTAACTCAGCTCCATTTGCAATTCATGGTGTGTTTTCTCATTTAATACCATTTGTCTTACCCCAAGTGAATGTTTCCATTAGTTTTCTCCAGCACAGCAAAACACTCTTTGACTTCATACATTACATCACCAACTACTTTAGTTCCAGTAACTTTGTGAAAGCTGTATAAATTTGATTAAGTGATTTCTCCCCTCCCTTCAGCTTTAACTAAACCATTCATTTTTTGGTTTACAGCCAAATAATAATACAGCAGGTCTTTTTGAATTTAATGAGCAAGGACCTGATTCCTTTACATGTTCATTTCATTACTGTAGTTGACATCAGAAGCACCAATTTCCTTTGTTTTATGAAAAATATACGAATTCACATCTATCTGTTAAGTCCAAATGAAACTTTGGCAGCACTGGTAGCTAAAATGTTACACATTGCTAAATGGAAGTATTATTAAATATAACAAGTTTGTGGACAAAACTGAGACCCAAACACTACAACCCAGATTTTCATGTCAATCTTTGGTTATTGTTCAGAAAATATGTACACACGATAATTTTATTTAATGCATGGAACTTCTTAAATGGCATTTAAGAAGGGACTGCAGGCCAGAACTAACTTCCCACAAAGTTGGATATGCACTAACTTAATTTCTAGACTTACCTTAATTATTGCCAACCTATAGAGATAACATTTGAATAAAGCTCTGAAGAACTCCTTAGTGCACATACTACACACTCAGGTACAAAACCTAAGAACACCCTTCCTGGCAGCAATCAGTTAGCTCTACAAGTGGTTTCTCTAAGTCTGGAGAATAATCAACAATCACCTGCTGGTGTCTTCACTGCCAACTAAGCAGAAGGTAGCATAAATGTCTGAAAATTGCCATACTTCATGGCCTAGGAAGGTGTTTACATACTATTACATGCCATTTTGTAAATACTTCAATTGCTAATCATCTTTATAAGGGATGCAATTGCTAAACCCTTTTCTAAAAGCAATACAAATAGTTTGAAATCTTTTCTAAATCTTTAAAAAAGGTCCAATCTGCATCAGAATGTCAATTACACTGGAACTAGAAAATGCACAAAGGACTGCCTGTCTTGTTATTCAGAAGTAAATGAAGAAATTAATTATACATTTCAAAGGCTGATTTCTCAGCATCTTCATTTTCTTCCTTATAACCACACCTTCATTGTAATAAGGCAAGCTTTTTCATTAGTTATGCAAAACTCTTAAGATGATTTATAACTTCTTGATCTTCCAAAGTATTCTTACTATAAAAGCCTAAAACCTACTACAACTACAATTGTACTGACAAATACATAGAGGATCGTCCATCACAGTGACAATCCATCACAAAAATAACCCACCCAGAACACACAGGCCTAAAAACTTGAAATGGTCACTGCAGCCTCTACTAATTGTGGCAGCTTGGAACAGCCAGGTTTCTCAAAAGTAAGGTCCTTCTTTGTCTACTATTCCCTTCTGCATCAATAAACAAATTTTGAGATGATATACACTGGTTTCAATCACATACTGTAAAAGATTAGCTGTTTTTTGCACCAGTCATAGGTCTGTTATCATTCCCATCATATTGAAAGCTTATCCAACAGATGCCCTCCTCTTATGCTCCAGTAGTTCTTTGTGCACTCAAGATTAACACACAAACACAATGTTTTTTCTGTATTAACCAGCATGAGATATTTGGAGGAGTCTTTGTTGCCATAAAATAAGGGAAGCTGCATTAAAGGCATCAAAATTGTATTCACTTGCAGGGAACAAGAGTAAAAGATGATGCCAGCACTTCAGGCAATGTATTTCATGCAAAAACTAATTAAAGGGGTTGAAAAACAGCATTATACAGTCTTTTGAAACTTCATTTAAAATTGGCTACCAATGATATGCTGAATGTCACCTTTTTCTAGTAAGAATGAACAACCTCTCTGATAATAATCTAAACCACCACAAAAAGCATAGCCATTTTTTTAAAGTATTTAACAAACATGAACTCTCTGCTTGTCAAAGCAAAGCAAAAACTATTTTCCAAATTAATTAAATAGAATAACAAATAGAACTGACACACAGATGATTTATCTAACTAAAGTTCACAAGATATATTTAGCCTATAGTAAAAGAAAGGGTGTCACTTTCTGTTACGTGATTCCAAGGTGACTGCTTATATTTTGAACTGCTAGGCTAATGCTAGCCTGAGCACAAATCTGTCTTTTATTTCATAATTAATTCTCAGTGTCAAAACCAGTAGATGTCTTTTTTTGTGTCAACATACTCTGTCTGTTAATTACACCACCATAAAAATCAGGCTTGAATTCAGAATAATGCTGTGACAGTATGAAAGCCCATAAAGAGATTTCTGAAGGAAATACCAAATTCAGGCTCAAGCAAGCAAATAAGTGAGCTCCTAAATTCACTTGATTGTAAGACTCTGCTTCACAGAAACTCACATTTCTCTTAACAGAATAACTGAAAAATACATGCAAAGTGAAACTGCTCATGCTGGCATCTTAATATTGTATGCTATTTAGGCATTGCTTCAAAAACACAAGGGCTGTATTTCATATCATTACTATCTACTTGTATAGAGAATGTAGAGCCATCAGAGGCAAGTTTGTTTGGGGTAGAATGGTGACACAGAAAGGAAATTGCTGGAACATACAGTGCTGTGGGTCACTGAGAATCCCACTGCCTACCAAGTGCTTAAGGGTAGAGGTTGCAGTGTCATTGTAAGGCACAGAATGAGGAGAGAAGACTCCGAATTCCAAAGAATCAGAAGGCAACTTTATTGTAAAATCCAAACCCTTTTATAGGGTCTTTTGCTAACAACTACATGATTGGCCAAATGGAACAATGCCTCCCTAACACCATTGGATGAGGGAGAGAGAGCATGTTTTGAGAACACACACAAAGAAAGAACAAACTAAAGTGAAAAACAACACCTGTTATTTTGAGAACGTGAGATGCTTACAAAACTTCTATCAGTCCTTCTCGTTGAACATAAAATTGTTCAAAGAGCCATCCTTAGAAAGGAAAGCTGCTTTCTCTTGGGAAATTCAGGGCTTGGTGCTGAATCTCTCTAAGTCCCACTGAAAGTCAGCCCCACAGTTGCAGAGTTGAATTCTTAAGAGTTAGACCCTATGATACAACTTCCCCAGAACCAGCTCCTCCACTACTGTTGGACACCGTCTCCAATGCAGTTAATAAAGCATGGCTGTGCACACCATACAACAATCTCAACTTCTCTGTGACACAGAGCTCCAAACACCCACTGTCCTTGAACTTCCTCGAAGACAGAAAGTCTTGGAGAAACATCGTGTTCCCAGGACTGGTCCTGTGCTTTGCCTGATTGAAATGGGAGGTAATTTCAACAACACACCCAAAATTCTCTCCAAACAGTGTTCAGCTGCTTTCTGTTGCAGTGTAATAAAATGGGGAAGTACTCCCAAGTATCTGCTGGCTTTACATCACGCATGCTGGAGGATGTTTAGCTCTGCAATCTGAAAAACAGAGGAGGCTGAGGTTCTGCAGCACAGAGCATCCAGGCTGATGGTTCTCAAGTGAGCTCATCTTCCAGCTGTCAGCTTCCACCTAACGCAGATGCCAACTCCCTTCCTGAAGTCTCACACACTGATGTCTCAGTGTCAGTCTAACACTAATACAGTTCTAAAAGAACAACCCAAACCCCAAATCACCTGTTTCTTGTTCCTGTTTCAGAAAGCTTTTAATAACTCTACAGAACTCTGACTAGCAGCAATACTGACGGCCCAGTCTTGCTTCCTTGCCTGCTATTCTCATCTTAGGCAAAAGATTTCAGATGAGAAGATTACAATACTAGTTGAATTCTACCACCAGTATCAAGAAATCTAATTCAAGCCTTGCATTATTTTTCATGCCCTTCATTTTTATCCATTTTATTTCATGTCATCTCCTCCTCCCTTGTTAGAGAAACCAGATTCCACAATTTTTTTTACTATTTTTTAAAATGTTTCTAGCATTAGAAGTTCTCTGATTTCTTCCTGTCTCTTGTGCACAGAACATTTTTCACATATTCATCTGTACAGCTTTCACCTTTCCTCCAGTTAATTCCCTTTGGAAGACCCTCATCTGCTGTGCTGCCCATGGGAAATCCAGCTGAGTTATACTGACAAGTTAATTTAAAACCCCAATACAACAGCTTCTTCTTATTTTACTAGCCAACAGTCACATACCCTGCCATACTACTTCCCTCAATCTCCTTTGCATGTATGTTTTTATCTCCTTGTGGCAGGAACAGTGTTTTTCACCTTTGCAAAGTAACTATTACTTTGTGAGAATAACAGAAAACAAGTATGTGAGACTTAAGTCCACAAGGAACAAAAATCCCAAGTTGTTTATAATGACTTATAAACTCCAACTAAAATAGTAAAAATTAAATCTGCCAAGGTCCTTGCTATCTTTTATAGACTGTGCTAGGTCTAGCTTTGCTTTGTAATTTTCAATTCTTTTTTTAGTTAAAGGATTCAACCCACCCAAGTGCTGAGAAGTGGGATGGGGTGGTGTAAGCAAATGGACAAATTCAAGTTGAGAAATTTCAGTGAAATGCTCAACTACTCCATTAGGTGGAAAAGAGCAGGATCAACCAAGGATCAACCATCTTACTCTCCCCTCCTTCAAGCGCAGGATCAACCATCTTACTCTCCCCTCCTTTAGGGACTGCAAGCTGTTTTAACGTCTTAGGATACTGAATAAATTGTTAATCTTCAGGGCACTGGTAGGGGGAGATTACAATACAAGAATGTTTCAAATTCTTTAATTAAACAAATCCTATGCTTCTAACTTTACCTATTCTATCTTGAACAAAAAAGATGCAAATAAAATCTAAAAGCCAACAAGCTTGTCCACAAGAAAACCTAATATATATTAGGGAAAAGAATCCAAGAAAACATTTCCCTTAAGAATGACATTATAAATCAGTTTAGATGAATTATTATAGTAAAAGTTGCTATTTTTTTACATATTGGCATTATTAATTTGAAACTATATTTCAAAATAAATTTTTAAAGAACCTCATGCATATTAAATAGTTTTATAGAATATACTGACAGAAAGACCACAGAAAGACCACATTTTAAGGAGAAACAAAGCTAAACTTTAAAAAATATTCATTTTTGACTTACTTGCAATGAGGAAATACAAATAAATTATATGCATGAAAGACATGTTTGGTCACTTTATCGAAGCCCCAGTTACATTCCCTTGTCCATCTGTCAACTGGCTGGATGAAATAAATTTAACAAGGGAGCTGAATGTATATTAAAAAGAAAACAGAGCAAGGATGTGGCACTTGCCAGTTCTTCCAAAAAATTTTGAAGTTCCACTTGCTCATACATTAAAAATATATGTTTTTACACATACAACATTATGAAATGAAAATACTTCAGTACAAGAATTTAACATAACACAGTATCACTGTTATTATGAGTTTAGATATTGAAGCAATTCATGTTTCTAAAACTACAGATTAATGTCCTAAACTACTGGGTTTTGCTTCAGTTACAAATCAGGGGAAAACTTAATAAAACATGTAGTTAAGTGTAGATTATGACTTTTATGCTTTCTGGGCTTTTTTTTCCAGAAGCAGCAAATTCATATGATTGGGAATTAAAAAATAATATGCATTTTTATCTACAGAAAAGCAGTCTATTGCTTTTTTAGACTAACAGAATATTTTCATAAGCACATATCATATATTAGTCCAGGTTCTTAAAAAGTGTTATCATTTTGGGACCTTCCCTTACTTTACAGTGGAAGTCAAACACCTGCATGGCTTGGCAACAAGAAGTCTTATACTGAAGATAACTTCCCTGTTAAACAGGAAATGCTCTGTTTGGGGGTATTTCTTCTCATCTCTGTTCCTTTCTGCTTTCTATCTATCACTCATACAAAATTTTTAAGAGGCCAAGGTAATACACTAGATAGAGACACTGTTAATGAATGAGATCCCTATAATTGGTCAACAGCTTCACAGAATAAAGGTTTTGGACAGAGGATAAAAAGAGCTGCTTTGATAAGGGAGTCAAGCTAGGCTGTAGACTGTGGTTAATATTCCTTGCTGATTTAATAGTGGTAATTCCCAAGATAGGCATTGCTTCTGATGTAGGACTACCAAAGCACTTGAATTTAAATGTTTCCCTGAAAAATTTAAGCACTTGGTCAAGTGCATAAATCTCTATCAAGACACCGCATGCACCCTTTCAATATTGAGTACTATTCAGTTAGCCAAAAGACTAAGTGAGATTAAGTCTCGGCCAAAACCAGTTCTTAACCACTCAATTAAGTCTGACATGCTTTAAAAGACAAAGGTGTTTAATCGGTTGTTACAGATTTTTCTGACAGCTTGAGTGTATGCACTCTACTCCGTTCTTACTCAAGTCAATCCCCAAAAGTTCTGCAATATTACATCAATTCCAAGAAAGACAACACAGCATACTTCCCATTTCCAGCCTGGATACACACTAATGCCAAAAATAAATATGAAGGTTCAGATAAACATGAAAGACAAAGTGGTTGGATGGTGATGTGAAAGATGGTCATTAGTCCACCAAACCTAGACAGGTTTCCAAACAACTTGATAGTCTTGTTTCTCAATTTTAACTTCATCAAAAACTAAAGGTAAAATCCCACCAGGAAACAGTTTGTTCTAAATAACTCATTACTGTTAAAACAGGCTGTCCTGCATACCCTCTTCCACATTCATGTGTCAAAGGCGAAGTTTCTCCCCTTCTCCAGATCACTTCCAGCTCACTAAGATGATGGCAAAAATAACCTCAAAAGAAAAGTCTGTGGTTTTTTACCGTTTGCTATAGTAGATTGAGGCAACTCAGAAGTCAGTTATAATTCAGAGTTCTGGTAAAATGTAGGACAGGAATCACATGGCCTAGAGCAGGTAGGTTATGAGCTAGGATAGAATTAAAGAAAGCAAGAAACTATGCAAGCCTTTGCCCTCCACTGGCAGGAGACCACTAGAACAACTCAGTTACCTGGCGACCTGACATTTCAAATTTTCAGACATGTTTTCCTTAAACATTAAAAAGCCACAGTATCCATTTCGATTCTCATTAACTGAAAGACTGAAATAATTTTGAAAACAAACAAGCAATATTTTGTTTCCTTCAAGCTTCCCATGTAATTCAGATAATGCATCACACCTGGAAGAGGTTTACTGAGCTTGTGTGACCCACTACCATTCAGTAAACAATTCACATGCAGAACTGTCTCCCTTTGCATCAAATGAATTGTGTTATAATGGAATGAGTGTGATACTTGAAAGAATTGCTTACAATTGCACATACAAGCGAAAAAGATAGCTAAGTCTAAATTAAGATGTTGGCTATGAAGTTTCCAATAGGACCTTGACATGACTGTTGACCTACTCATGACATGATCACACCAGTAAGGATTTGGAATTCTATTAGTATTACCAGAGGAGAAAAGTCAAGGAGTCATCAGGAAAATAAATCTATATCTGCTACTCCATCAGCCAATTACTGTTGTTAAAGTGGAATTAGATGAGTATTGACAATGTGAAGGGGATAAGGATTAAGCAGATGACAAAGCATACAGCTAGCATTGCTCTTCTGGCTTTTTTTTTTTCTTTCCCCCCTACAGAAAGCCTTAAAAAACCCTCAGATGGGAAAGGAATACAGTATACAGAATGCAGTGTTGTAATTCTAATGATGTCCTGAAGTAGCAGTTATATACATTAGCCTTCCAGCCAATCACAAAACCAGGCCAAACCCCAAATCCAGTGCTGGAGTCCACTAAGGCAAGAGTTTGACATGACATTAACCTGACAACTCACTTCAACCTCAATTATCTGAATGCCACGTGGTAATGCAATTAAATTATGTTAGAGGTATTTTTCTCAGTTCTTAAGAACTGTTTCAGTGTAATAAATGAAACCATAAAAATTTCTCAGTTAAATGAAGCAGTCTTCACGAAGTCAGTGGACTTCTGACATTTAAGAAGCTAACTTTGCAGCTGTTTTGTAAATCTTTTTAAATACTCCAAGTAATGGGAGAAAGGGCAGACCTGAAATTCTTACTGATTACTTATTTTGGCTGATACACCTATCAGGCTGCAATCTGGCTTTAATATTGGCTACAATCCCCATTAATTTCTTTTCTATTACAGACACACACGTAAAGAGTGTACTTCTACATGGAACAAATATTACACAAAAACTTTCCAAACAATTTCCTCCTGTGGTCTAGACTGCCCAAACACTCAACATTTTTAGTGTAATATAAAGGACATGAGTCCATCAGAACAAAGCTGTGTGAAGGTAATATAAATCTTAATTGTTTGCAATTCTTACTGAGGATGCTAATAACACTGAAAAATATAGGGAAAAACCTCAGACAGATTGTGTCAAATTTTCTTTTGAGTATAACTCTTATTATCTCTGAATATCATTATTTAAATAATGAAAACCATTTATTTCCAGCAGAAGTGTTAAATTCCTGCAGAATTACATTGCTATAACGTAGTTTTCCTTCACGATCAGAAATATTGAACCATGAACTCTGTTTCTATGCAAACCAAAAGAAGAAACTTAGCATATTCAAGCAACTTTTTAGCATTGCAATCATCAGTTTGCTTATTTGGTACAAATAAACATCAAGATCATCAAGATTGGGAGCTGACATAGTACAAGGGGAAAAGAAATTGGAAGGAATGAAATCACTGAACTTCTGGAGATTAAAATTCCAAATGACACATAAAAATAGGCAGCATGGTGATGCATGCACAGGAGTTATTTATTTTATTAGTGCTCTTGGATGTAAATGTGCTTTATATACAGTTCGAATTCAAAGAACCAGTCTGCTGTCATTTTGTTTGTGCTCCACTTGGCTAAACCTAGCAGAAACCTAATTCTTATTCTGGGCTACCAGAAAGCAAATGTTTGCTTCCACCTTGACCCATCATTCCTGGAACTCAAGGGACCTACCCTTCTTGAAAATTTGCCAAGAATTTTCTTGGCATTATCTTTTATCCGTACCTCAGGGAAATTTAACCTTAGACACTATTAAAACAGGAAAACACAACATTTTTAGAATATTCAGACAAAAGTTAAAGTAAGTCTTAGAGGTCATTACAGCCATAGATCTAGATGTTAAAAAAATCAGCATGGTTTCTCTTCAGAAAAAAGCTTAAAGTATAATTAACTGAAATATAAATAACATTGTCAAAAATAATTAAGGATAACAGAGGATACTAATTACTAAACATAAATGACCTGGCCAACAAATCAATAAAATCAGTGCTTTTGAGTTTTTATTCTATCTATCTATCTCTACCTGTTCATGATGCATTCTGAAGGGAGATAAAGCAAACTGGGGGAAAAAAAAAATCAAGCAAATCCACCTGGTTTCTTATAGCTTTACACCTGACATTTAAGTGACTTTGAGGGCTAACAAAGGCACAAACACTGATCAAATGTTGAAGCATTTATAAGGTTACTCCCACATGGGTTTCTCTCATGCTAATAACTAAGTTTATGCCAAAAGCCTTTCCTCAAGGGAGTTAATAAATTTAGGTTTGTCACTTAAGCTGGCTACATCTTTTCACAAAACTTGAGGTATTTAATAATCATTTACATCTGAATGACTGTCACATTTAAGTGGAGTGTCAAATTAACTTGGAATTTCCTGAAGGTATTGGAATGAGGCAAAAAGGAAGAAAGAAAAGTTATGACAGCTCACATCACTTCCATAGAAAACCCAGGTAAAAAAAGGCAATAAAAAATTGGCTTTCCAGTAGAGAATGACAATGGATAACACACCTCTTTCCCTTTTCTTGACAAAACAGATTTATTACAGTGGAAAAAATAGAGATACCAACTCCACAGAATGTATCCTAAACAACAGAGGTTATACAAATCTAGACGTTCATTTCAATTATTAGAGGAAATCTAGGATAAGATGCCTAGAAGTTCAAAGTGATGTCATTCAGAGAGACAAAGAAAGTTGGTTTCTTTTTCTTTGAAGTTATATTAACTCTATTGATATACAGCAGCTCTGGACAAACATTTTTCTTTTGCCTGTGTACAGAGCAAACACCACAGACCTCACAAGTGCCACTGCTATGAGGCTCTGGCAATCACTCCCAACTTATCCCAAAACACAGAAACTATATAGCAAATCTTCCTAAGTGTCTCTTCAACATGGCTGCCCAATGTCACCCAAATGAAGATTTTCTCAACAGTACATTAAAATGTTTCTACAACTTTCCTTTTCTTCCTTAATCTACTATTACCACTTAAACCATCTGCTATCATAATCCATTCTTTCAACTTGCTGCAAGTATTCAGATCAAAAAATAGTACTGTATTTAAATAGGTATTTACTTTCTGAATTACATGCATATTTAATACAAATAGATACACACCAGCCAGACCACACTAAGAGAGAATTTTGACCTTTTATAAATGAGAAGAAAATGACTTCTGATTTCTTTTTTAGCACCCATCACTCCCAAAAATCATCTCTTAGTAACTTCCTAGAGGTCAAGCAACTGCAATGACAGTACTTAAAACTAAAAATCATCACAACAGTTTTTAGGAAACTGGTCAGTCTCCAAGTGGATCTACCTGGCATTGGGAAAGATTTTTATAAACTTAAGTGTGACCCCAGTCTACACACAAACAGCCACTCAAATTTATAATATTTCCTTGATCTGCACCAAACTGATTTTCCACTAGCAAGCTTATGCCCACTAGATGTTACTGCCCAGCTTTACATCTCAGCTGCTTTTCAGATCAGCAATCAGGAAAATAGGCTGAGCAGACAGAGAAATGGACAAAAGTTTTAACAAAGTAAGTCAGAGGATGCTCCTGTGGCCTATGAACTACTACAGACTTGTTGATTTGCTTACTTAGGACAGTGGATAGTTTCACATTGAGGTGCAAGAGAACTGAGATGAGAGAGCAGCAGCAAGATTGTTTGCACCGGTAACTTGTACACATATTTTAAAAACAAATGTCTATTGCACAAGCAGCTGGCTGATGACTAGAAGTGGACAAAAAAGGTGATTACATAGCCTTCTCAAGAAAGACACAACTGAAACATTCCACTGAAGAGCACTTACAGCAAAAACAGTCATTCTGACAATTCACTACTATTACACCACCATTAAGCTTAAGAGCTTTGATCCCGTGTTAGGATCTTTTAGGCATTAATAAAAACCCAGCCTCAGGTAGAACCTTTGTATTTAAGCACTTGTTTGGAGTTGAAGGCTTAAGAAGGGTCACATTTAAATAACTGCAACTTTGTATGAATTCAGAGTGCAACTGGCAGCATCTGTTCTCAGTTAAGGGACATTACAAATATCTGTAACAGTGACTGAGAATAAAGGGCAAAAGAGCAACAACACACAAACAACTAAAATGTAGAAATATAAACTTCAACCAATCCACTAAATGTAACCTGTCTTGCCAGATCTTTTTTAACTTATTGGAAAAGTTGTTCCACTTAATATTGACACAGAGATGTGTAAATTAATACATTTGGAACAAGCAATATATTTTAATTTAAAAATGTTCAAACTGCAGCAGTAAATCCATGCACTTCGCACATACAAATCAGAGGGGTTTGCTTGTTGGGTACTTTTGACAAGATAAGACAAGATGGTATGCAAAGCTCAGATGCAAGTAACATCACAAACATTTTGAAAAATATACTAGCTAAAAGTAGGAACATGTTGAAATGAACTCTATTACCACTGGCTTGAATTTACCTAATGAAGTCAAGGGAAAGACACCGTGGAAAAACTCTCTGTTTTCTGTCTTGTAATATAGTCCAAGTATTTGTTACTGTCATAAGAGTTCAGACTCAGGCAGCTCTCAGCAAAATAAATGTCAGAATGAGAAAAGAAAAAGAGTTATAAAAAAAAAATCTAGAAATCACAAATGTAAATAAAGACGCTTTATTTCTTTCCTATGGTATAATACTGCCCCCACACATTCTCTTCATGCTACTTCAAAATTGCCTTGCCACCTTTCCTAACTATTGTCTCTCAGATGTACTAAGTTAAACAAAACTTTCAGTAAAAATAGGCAAATCTATAACCCATTACTCAATTTCACATTTTAACATGACCTAAGTATGCCATACTGTGAAAAAATCCAGGTATTATTATTATTATTATAATCATTATTATTATTTAAA
>VWZV01005330.1:0-56603 GCA_013397155.1 Irena cyanogastra | reverse complement strand
TATTATTTAAAAACATACTAAAGTAAATAGTAGTTCATTTTCAAGTCTGCAAAATATACTTTTAGCAAATTTCAAAGTAAAAGTTTGGCAGGAAATCCTCACTAAAAGAGGACGAGGTAGGATTCTATTAACTCTATATTGACAGTAATTATTTGAGAAGGAGCAGGCAAGCTGGGAGTCTCAAGTTTCTCAAGTTAAAAAAGTGTTAATCAATGTCTTCCATAATAGCTATTTATGATTCTCATTTCATGTTCATCACGATGGAAAGGTAATAGCGACCAAGGCAGACAAACCAGTCTTAAAAAAAGGAAAAAATTGTAGAGATTACTTCAGTCTTACATTTATAAAGTTATAATAGCGTATATTAGAAACGATGTCACCTTCACTGCATACACTTGGATAGACAAAAATTTTCTCAGCTGTGCTACCGCTCTTCTTTGTGTTTGCCCTGCTTGCTGTAGCCTAGAATATAACCAAAGTTTCAGCTGTTTCTGCAAATGAATTCATCAAGTTTGCAGTAATTTGAAATTGGACTACAACTTTGATCATAACAAATTAGTGCTAATAAGGCCAACTGTTCATTCACCATGGTGCTATGCTAGATTTGTGATGAATGGTAAAAGACTGATTATTATTTTACTTGTGACTACAGTCAGAGAACATTAGAAGCAACAGCCAGCACAAATCATTCAAAGTGGATTTCAACAATTAGGATCTTAAAAAGAATGAGAAAATATTTCTCATTTCTCTTCCTCCCCATTTCATATAAACACCAACCAGCAATACATTAATGTCTAATAGCTCACCCCTATCAAAAGGTAAAATCTAAATTCATAAATGGCTTCTGGGAAATGGTTGTGGATAACAAAATGAAAATGTGTTTTTAGAATACCTCTTAATGCCACTGGAATATGAGAACCCCCAAATACACTTGTCAAGTAATAGAATTTCAGATTGTTACAACTTCCCAGCAAGCCAGTTTGATATCCCTGAGCAAGACAGTGAGAATTGTATTTAACATATCATGACTGTTCTTTAAAAAGGTTTCTTATGACATTTTAGGTTGAAGAGAGAATTAAATAATTCAGAAAGAACATTTATCTTATTCTTACCACTTGCAGTGAAAAGTGCAAAATACCAAAAGTATACTGAAAACAACTGCACTGTTTTCCTGATTATTTGGGTTCTATCTTCAAAACCACATTCCTCTCTCACCCTACATACCCATCCCATAACAAAGCTTTTGAAGTAATTTGAGTAGTGGAAAAAAAATCTGCCTTTTCCTGGTAAACTGCCAAGGATTTTTATCAACGTATTAAGAATTTTCCCCTTCAAATGAGAGAGGGTTGCTGGTTATAATACTCTATCCCTTGCAATCTAAGTAAATTCCTTCTGCTGGGATGACTGCTGTGATTCAGTCTCTGGAAGGCCAGAGTTCATAATGCTCCTAAGCAGCTGTGGTGTTGTTTTCAGCATTCATGCACTGCCAAGCAAGGCCTGTTACTGCTTTTCAGTCTCTGCTGTCACCACTCTTCAATGGCAATGCAAAAGTAAGCATTAGGCTTACTGTGACAAATAAATTTATTTAAAATGACTACCAAAACCAGTACAAACAATGTGGTAAAGAAGGAAATTATGAATAAAGAATACCGGCAAAAAGAGAAAATGCCATGAAAATGCCAAAGGAAAAAAACACAGAGAAAATGCCATTAAACAATTCTGGGAAATGAGAGTCCAGGAAACAATATATATGACAATACAGCAGGTAGTTTTTTCCCCGTATCCTCTTCCAGACCTGCCCTTGCAGTGACACTAAGTGGCAGTCCCAGGCAAGACTGATGCAAGACAGAAGGGAAGTTCTGGTTTATTTTTTGCCTTAAATAAGACAATTACGCAAGACATTTTTAGCTTATATTTGGACAGCACAGAACTTTTAACATTCTCATTAAATATATGAAGCTTAATGGTATGGGGCGATCAACGCATGCAGTGGGTTACAGGATAGGAACCAGACAGAGCACAATGGAGCCAGCAAGCTGCCACTTCATGTAGTGCCTCTCCCAACACTTGATTCTACTCATGCCTGTGTCCCCTGAGTCCTAAGGAATACTACACAGATTTCCTGTGGTATCTGGAATTCACACATCTATTCACAGATAGCGAGAGGCCTAACTGGCCAAGTCTGGCAATTCAGACAGAACGCCAAGGACAGCAAGAAAGCACGGCACCTTGCTAGAAACACAGGTGATACTGACAATGTAGCACATAGAATCAGACTCCTAGAAATGAGAGTCTCAGGCATTAAGATTCCAAAAGGCTCTCTCTCATTGTTTTATAAAATAATTCTTTAATTATTTTAGAAATCTACATAATTGTAATTTAATAAATACTTAAGCACAGAGAAACATTTTGCATTTATTTTTCGCAATGAATACTATATTCTGATTAGCACATCAGCAAGAACAACCTTTTCTTTTACCACACCCCCATTTAAAAATTCCTTTATTTAATAAATATGCATCTTTCTGCTACATGCTCTACATCAAAGATCCTTCCTTGCTCTTCTTAAAGACCATGCACTATAAACCCTATTCTGCGCCACTGATTTTAAATTTCATCTATAAAAGTCATTTTACATATACTACAAATAACAATACATGCCTCAGCTTGAATATTAAAGCCATAATTCAATTTCAAGGTTCTTCTGACAGTATTCCAGTATCACACTTTTTTTCCCCAAGATGCTACTTGAACCCTTTTTAGTAAATTCACAAACTACTGCAAATCAAAGCTTAAAAGCTGATAAATTTCATCAAGAACTTCAGTAGATCTTGTTGCTATCCATGCAAACAGTACTAAGAAGTTGGTCCTACAGTATATTACTAGAAATTAACAGAAATAGTTTAAATTAATATGAAATTACATGATTCCATGTTTATAATCTATATGCTAATACACATTCATTTCAACTTGCTGCGTATTTTCTTCTTGCATTCCTATCAAACAGAAGGGAGGGTGTTATTCGCTATTAAGACAGACATATGGAAAACCCACACAGAGATAAATCCAGATTTAACGAGTGTAAACTCACCCAAGTGTCTGGTCCTTAGACTTTATTAGCTTTAACTACTCAGAGATACCTAACTATTAGACAATACTAGGCCTTGACTGAATGAAAAAAATTAAATTTAGCTTCTATGAATCCAGTTAACAGTCTCAAGAGAGTGTAGGTGGTGGTCAGGGACTGGCCTGTGCCAGTCACATTTGGTACCAGTTGGCTCCATGATGAACAAAATCAACTCACCATACACCAGAATAGAACCAGGAGCGCGTGCTGCTTCTGTGAAAAGAGTATTTGGGAATGGGAGGCAAAAGCCAAAAGGAGACACACACAAGAGGATGCAGAAAGGAGATGCCAGAAGGGAATAAACGCCAAACAGAGGAGATACAAGAGTGAGCCCCACTGGTCTGTAGTTCCCCAGATCCTCCTTTCTCCCCCTTTAAAAAACAGGAGTGATTCCCATTCCCATTCCAGTCATTGGAGATTTTGCCCGATAGCCATGACTTTTCAAATATGATGGAGAGTGCCTTGGCAACAATATCAGTCAGTTCCCCCATCCCTGGGATCTGTGTCATCAGGTCACTTGTGGTTGTTCAGCTTCATTAAGTGATCCAGAATGTACTCTTTGTTTATAGTGGGAGTGACTTCACTCCCTTCACATCCACACAGAATCAGGCACTTGAAGCTGTCTTTTGGGAGACATCAGCACAAACTCAGCCAACTCACACGTGGAGCTTGGAAAAATTCATGTCATACACTGCCCCTCTTCAAATAGGCAGTTCAGTTATGATGTTGTACACATGCATGCAGGTTTAAATAGCTATGAAAAGGCAACTGTGGGTATCATCAGGAACAGAAAAAATACTTCAGATAGGTAAAAAAGGGAAGGGGGAGTAAAAGTTCCTGCAGCTAAAAAATTTTGTCAAAAGGTGGCAGAAAAAAAATCCTTAAGAAGCTACAGTTTTTTGATATGGTCAAGAACAGTTGTATTTGCTAACTGCATTTTGTATATTGCCAACAAGTAAACACGGCATTCTATTCAATCTTCAACCTGGTGAAAATGTATGTCCAAAGTCTGCCATGTGAATTTTAATACAGGTAAACACTCTAACCCACAAAACAAGCCAGTGCCTCCCAACAGAAACAAAAAGACATATGGAATTCAGAGACACCCTCAGCCAGGAGAGCACACAAATTACCTCTACCTAGCCAGAAGATGTCTTGCAAGACAAAGAAACAAAAACACAACAAACCAAGGATTGGTATAATCCATAGTTCTTAGGTCAACTTGCTCCACTTGAAAGAGGTTTAACAAATTATAAAGAAAACACCCACGTCCAAGACACAGGAAAATCTCAAAGGGGTTCTCCCCAGTCTCAACCTTTCACAACCTACCATCCTGCTGCACATGACAAAAACTCGTGGCAATGCCTGCCAAAACTCCCTCCTTATCTCACCTCTTTTGTTTGGCACCTTTCAGATTAACCATTGCTGCGCAGTAGGTGAGACCCTGCCAAACATCAGGAGATTCTTGATTAAGAATAATCAGAACCGGGAGAATTGATGACGATCCCTGTTTTGGGTAAATTGATGAGGATTGCTGGTTTGGGTTATCACTTTTATGAGAGAATGGAGATTTTGCCCGATAGCCATGAGCCTTCTCCAAATCGCTCATTAGACAAGTTCTGAAGTGTATTGGTACCACTGCTCAAACAACAACAAGAAATAGAGCTTTCCAGGCCACACAACATCTAAATCATACTAAGCAACACTGGACACATGGATCAAGAAGACTCATCTCTATAAAGCATACAACCACAAACTCTTTAATAAGATTGATTCACAAACCTGGACAAGTACCACCAGCTTCCTCAACTGTCAGTTAGAAGATGTATGCTAAGGAAAGCACACAAAGCTTTAAAAAGTCTGCTCTGAGAGAATTTGCGCCAGGCATTTTGCCAGCGGATAGATCATTAATGATTTTGATGATCTCCCCTTGGAGAGGAGGCTGCCAAGACAAATTCTCTTAGTTATACTAGAGAGGTTAAGTGAGGTCAAAAAGTCCCACCTCTCCCCAGCTGTGGACACTTCACCAATTTGATAATTTTGATAATGAAATAAATGAATGCTTTAGGTGTTTACATTTAATTAGTCTGATGCCAGCAGAGTTTCTAATAACCAGTACTATACTTGGGTCTGTGTCTGCTTTGATTATCTCTCTTAACGGCCGACCAGCTCTGTCACCCTACTGGAATAATATATTTTGCGCAAGTCAAGGCCATTTGAGTCCTCTGGGCTATGTGGAGGCTGACAGCACGGCTGGCCGCTTCCAGCCCCTCCAGCAAGAATAAAGGGGGCACCAGATGTACCTGGATCTCCAGGCACTTTTCTGTCTTCCTTTAGGTTAAGGTAGACACAAGAGACTGTTTGTTTTCTTCTGAAGGTGAAAGAAATAGTTGTGCTTGGTAACACACTTTGAAAGCCGCGGTGTACAATACCTCAAGGATATTATCTACCTTCCAAAGCAAGAGAGTCTAAACATTCACCTGTTCCCTAAACACTTCTATGCACAGGAAGCACGAATTAATTTCCTTTCAAGAATAATACTTGTACAGTTCATCTCCATGGCAACAAAGATGAAACTTAAAAGCGATTGGTGTAACAACCCTCAGTATCCCATCAAAACAGTTAGCTACCACAAACACTATTTGTGGCTATTCATTCAAGCACATTCTCCACATTGTTGTGTTCCCATTTCAATTATTTTGAGATTAAGTTTCTTTGCTTTACTAATTTAATGGAAAAACTGTAGAAGAAACACATACAAAAGAAATCCAAAGCTTTTGAACAGAAAAAACACACAATAACACTAACTGAAAGGCCACCAATTTCTCTCAAAGAACCAGCAACAAAGAGTGTCAGCAACAATATTGGATAATTTTACTGAAAACTCTCTTGGAAAGTATTTTCTACTTCCTCATTGCTATATGGTAAACTAGCAGACTATAGATACAACAGATGCAATCGACCAAAATACAGCAGTTTCACATCTATTAACCTTGAATTAAAAGATCACTAAATAATTAAGGACCTACTTCTCCAAGGTCCCACAACCACTCAGCACAGGTAGTCATAATGAAATTTTCCATGCTCATGACAGATTTTGGGCCTGCTGCCCTCTAAGACTGCTGAAGAGCTCTGATCATACCACCTGCAGTAGTAACTCCCCTGAAATAAGCAAATGAGGCATAAACCTCCCTCCGCAGAAAAAGAATAAAAACCCCCCAAAATAATCCCGCTGACCAAAATCTTGAAAGAACACCCAAGCAGACTGCTTTTTAGAAAGTACTGTCCCCCAGCCCATAACATCTAAAAAGAAGAGAAAATTGTCACGGAACATCTGGACAACCACTGGAGTTTGCTACTAATGGGTTATTATTGACTCTGCTTATGTTTCGTTATTTTGTGTTGCTTTACAGTACACACATTTCAGTACTTTTTTTTTTTAGAAGTTGTGCTCACTGTTCTAATTAGGAAGAAAACACATTTCTTCTGAAAAGACGTGAGAATTCTCTTCCATGCAACATATGCACTTTTTGAAATAACTAAAGCATCCTGGCAACTATAAACCCGAAGAAACGACAGCATGAATGTCACTCTGAGAAAATCATGTTTTGAAGCTTGAAAGAGTTTACATAAAGTTAAAATGATCACATGATTCTAATTTGACAACTGTTACACATCAGAGTTAATTTACAACCTTGCATCAGTTTACACTATGAAATATTCATTCTACCAGTTACACTTACTGATGCCTGTTTGCTCACGTGCTTCTTCCAACCACAGAAAAATGTGGCAGAAAAACAATTATTGTGATAGACCACGCATCTTCAGTGGCAAAAGGCCCTTTCAAAGACCATTGGATCTTGCCAATTATTAGCACTAGTTAAGTAATTTCCACTTCCCTAAGGCAGTGACAAATACATATTTAAAGCAACTAAAACAGACATCATTTATAGTGACTGGCTAAAGCACAAAACAAGCATACACAAACCCTCTGCTGTTTCTCTAATTCTGTGGCAGCTTTCTCTACCTTTCTCTTGTAGGCTATAGTCCTAACCACTACATAGCTCAGAATAAGAAGTCCTAAGAGGAGTTGACACAGATTTATATCACAGCTTTGTTGCAAATGTTTTTGATTCCTTTTGTAACACATTATTACAATTAGAATAGAGTAGCACTAGGTGGTTCTGCCTTTGACAATTCAAAGAGGTATTTTTCACCAGCTTATTCTTGAAGAACATTAATACATGATTATGACATATGTATCCCTCAATAAGTAATCCGAGTATTAGATTTGTATTTGTACATAATTAGAGTAAGGCTTAAAACGGGCAAAAATCCACCATACTTCCATACAAAAATAAGAAATTAACTTTGAGAGAGAGACATGAACATATTGACACTATTTTAGATAAGCGGGTAAGACCTGTAATTAAAGCCTGATCTTTGCCTAAGAAAACATCTGTTTTCTTCATTGTGTAATTAGTAAAATTAATGAATTCCAATCCATTCACACAAATTATTTTTTTAACTCTGAAATCAATCACTTTAAAGCCCAAGATGCTTTCAGCTATGCAAATTTACCAAAAAGTGATACTGTAGATCAAGTTCAAATTAAGACTGTAATTTTCTTATAGTTCTGTTTCAAACATTTTCCAGCCTTCTTCCTCTATTCTGCCAATGTTCACATTTCTATTATAAACAAAATATATTTGTGCATTTAAGAAATTTGAGATGGCTACATACTAAATTAATCTTCTCATACGTAATTCTTGTCAGAAATCAGATTAAGATCACGTTTTTAACTGGATCATAACAGGAAATATGCTTATTGGAAGATTTGTAAAAAAATAAGACTCTCCCCCCTCTGACACATGTTATTATATACAGACCAGGAAACTGCTGAACAGTGAACACAATTTCACAATGCAGATTAGAATATCAGTCATTAGAGAAATTTCTTTTAAAATACATTCTTAAAAAAGGTGTTACTTCTAAGAACATGACATGGCAGGTGACCACACTTGAAGAGGTTAGCACTGGATAATTACAGACACCCCAAACAATGGGGCAGAGAGTATGCTTTAGCAATCACCACTATTACCATTGTATTGCTGCCATAAAAGGACAACAAAAGGAGACTTCTATCACACCATCTTTGGGTTCTCACTCACAAGGGCTATTCTGATTGCCTATATTAAAAAATCTTTGACCAAAACCTATGCATCTGTTCATCTGCTGTAATTGTTTCAATCCTCCTCTTTGACTTAGGGAGATGTGCAGGAAAAACCCAGCTCACAATTTTGTAAGTACTTGTTTTACGAATCTGGCCCTTAGTCAAGAAGTTGCAGTGAAAAGTCTTTTAATCACCTTCTGATCAGAATTTACTGGATTGGATCTAAGTTCAAGGGTATTAAAATGTGCAAAGGAGACTATGAAAAAATGGCTGGGTTATAGATTTTAACTTCTTAACTAGAAAATTGACTCAAAATAGATTTTCTAATTTACAATGAATCAAAAGAAAAAACATTAGACCATAGCAAAAGTGGCACAAATGTATCAAAAAGCAAATGAATAAACATTTGAAAAGATTTATTATTAGAAATCGTAATAAATTTTGGAAAGATGAATCGATTTTAGTTAAAAGGTATAACTGACAATTTATTGGGCGGGAAGATGCATTATTTTCCAATTGTTATCCACCTACAGTAAAACTGATTTGTGTCCTATTGTATTTTATGGAAAAGGAGAGAGCAACTTTCAGTGATTTAGATTAAATGTATTAATCATAACCAGACACTGTGAACTATATATCTACTATTAAAGAAGATTTTTGACATTTAATTCTGTAGCAATATTTTGGCTCTGGACCACTCTTCCTAAATCCAATTCCTGCTACAGTTGGCAGATTTCTCCCTTTTAATTTTATGGGGCTTAAAGTAGCATTTAACCACCCATGCGGCAAATAATGCAGGATTAGAAATATTTAGTGTTTTGTTTCCCTTTGAAGAGAACCAATCCATCAACCCCCAAATATTTAAAAAATATTTTCCACATTCTAGTAATATTTAATATGAGTCAGTAAAACATCCTCTAAAAATGTTGTTTTTCTGAAACAAAAAATACCCCACATGAAATACTAAAGAAAATATGCATCTGCATCACTGATATAGGTGAACTAATTTTATAATGATACTGCTTTGTGGAAAACTTTAATAAAACCTTCAGCGTTTTTAAACTTGATAGTCATATAATATCTAATACTTAATCAGAAAAAATACAGTTAAATATTCTCCTGAACAAGGCATAACAATATATTTCATAATATTTATACTCAACACTGAAACAATAGCTTCTATTTATGCAAACCCTCCCCACCCTCTTTTTTATGCAGTCATTGCCCATGTTTGCTTAAAGGCTGTATTTTGCTGCATAGAAAAGTGAGCTTAGAATAACTTTTAAGAGGCAATGTTCTTAGAGTTCTTTTAGGTAGCACAAATAGTCTTAAATTGCCTTAGACCTACACCAACATGTAGATTCTAGGTTTTTAAAAAACACAAACAAGAGTTGCAGTATGGCAACAAAATCTCACTTGTGACATGTACAACGCTTTCCTTTCCATAGCATAACAGTGTGACAGAAAACAGGAAAAAAGGTTTTCTCCAGTTTGACCATATTCTACAGGGAATAAAAATGCAACCTACTGTGAACATACTGTATGTATCTGTTTAGGTCTTTCTAAAATAAGTCATTTAGAGAGTCTTGTCCAAAGCAAATGGGTCAGGGTAAAGGGAAAATAGGGCACATTTTCTCTAAAAAGCTCTTTAAAGTGAACTACACAAGTGTTTAAAGAAATACACATCTAAAGCAAGACAGTTGCCATAGTGTTTGCCCATCAGCTAACAGTAAGGGAAGACGACTCCCTAAATAAACAACTTTCATTTCTCTGAACTGAGAAGTTTCTTCCTTGACTCTTAAAACCAAGATCTGCAAGAATGCTAAGTCAAAGCTGAGAAATAACAGAATGAGAAAGTTAGTCTCCTACTTATGAATGCAGGTGTTTAAAACCACCTGTCAAACCATCTATCCAAAATTAGTAGTGAGAAAAAGAAAAACTATCCACAGCAAGAATCAGTTCAGGAGCATGTAGAAGAGTCTGCTGAGTCTAACTGCAAGGGGCTGAGTGGAACAGATTTTAAGCTGTTATCAAAACTGTTAGACTGGAAGTGTTCACTTGATCAGTTACAAGCATTTACACTTCACTTCAAAAAGAAGCTAAGAAAGCACGCGCTATGTTGCAGCTGATGGGACAGTAATTAACAGGCAAGGACTAATATGCTCTTGAACCACTCCAGCTGCAAGTGCTAATGTTAATAAACCTCTTCTCGTTCTCTTTATTCCTAGATACTCTATGTAAATTGGCAACTGGACAAATGGTTTAAGTACACAAAACCCAATAATTATCATGCTTTTGAAAACATCATACCAATGTTTTATGTAGGGCTTTCCCACAACATCAAGAGCCCTCGAAACTTAGGAGCTTTGAGTTTTTCTGTGACTCACCTCACAACTTGCAGCTTTTTTAAAGTACTGATTATCTTTGGGGAATGACCTTTCCATTCTAGGATTGCCTACCACCCTTTTATTTAAAGTTGGCACTGCTGTCTCTGGTGCTGGATAAACACGTTTTACAAAGTGTTCGCTTCCAACAGATCTTTCAAATTGAACATGTTGCAGAAACACAAACAAAGCCTACATTTCTGTAAAGAAAAGGTTCTGCATTCAGTTATATGCTTACTTGCTGTAAATACCATGTAGTAACTGTCAGAAGAGGCAATCCCTGAGAAGTTTTGAGTAATTTTTGCCTTCTCAAAACTATGCTCTCAATATGCACATTTGATTTTCTTATTTCAAGAAACCAAACAGTAGCAAGCATGACACTTTTCCAGCTGAGTCAGAAGTAAGGTAGGTACAACAACTGTAGTTTGCTCCACTCCTTTCTGGATGTGTTTAACATGTTACGGAACACTGTCTTTACGTCTAACTGAAGTCAGAGCTATCAAAGAGAATGGCAGAGGAGGCTCTCCCTTCCTGTATAATCTTTCACATCAGAAAAGAAACGAAGTAATTTTGTTGACTCAACTTCAATACAATACATCATGTATGTTTCCTACTTTATTTTCTGTCCTGTATTTTGAAGTAATTTCATATATGCACTGCCATGATGGAGAGAATACTACAGATCCAGTTTAATTCACTATTTTCGCAGTACTTCTTACTCTGGGTACAAGTCATATGAACTCAAACTGAACATCCCCCCTAATTAAAATTGTGGTTTGTATTTTTGCTTTTGTTAAACATCAAACAAGATTAAAATATTCTCATCATTGCCTTATAGTAATGACTAGAAAGATAAGCTGCTAATGCTATCTATCACTTCGCACAAGATTTTTGGAATAGGTATTACATAAACTAATTCTAACAGAACCAGTGGACAAAACAAACGAGCGCAACTGAATATAAACTGCTTATCTTATAACAAATCTAGGTCACTTACTAGGCTTAATCTAGATATCTAATGGAAATACTCTGCTTATCTCTAGACATCTAAAGTGCCTGCACTCATTACAGATGACCACCATATGAAAGGCAATATAAAAAAGATATGGGATTATTTTCAAGTTGTTCCGTCTATCAGCATCACTGACAGAAAAACCTATTCATGTGAATGAGTTACTATGGGTTCAACTAGCAAAAAACTTCCAAGTGTTTAGAAGCTGTACTTGTTTTCAATTAAAAAATGTTAAACAATGTATTAGCTGAAATCACTGACATGATTTTTACAATTTACTTGATGCTTATGATGTTATTACAACATAAAGGAGATGTTGCTTATCAGGTAAACTACAGTATCTGTGCAAGTGTTCCTTGCCTATTACACACGTTTTTTTATCTATGCTCAGCATTAAAGGATCAACTCCCCCATCAAGCTCAATACAAGAAAATCCAACTCCTAACTTGACTCTGTTCCAGCATTAATTGTTCAAAATGCTGCTCTTGAGGCATTAAGAAGTTTCTAAAAGAGATACAACTCAGTGAAATTCTTGCAGAAAAGATACTAAGTGCAATTACATTTAAAGGATTTATTTTTTCCATTAGAATTACACTAAAACATAAAACATCAAAGAACCCATAGGCACTTAGGAAGTCAAAATAAGCAAATTCCACATGTCTACAGAAGAAACATTTCATGCAGCCACACAGCAGAAAGCAGAATTTCTTTTAACGCTGCAGAAAACAAGAGGAATAATCATGTTGCTTTGTATTTTGAGGTCAGAGGTTTTAAAAATCATTATTATCTGAAAAGACTGTATTAAGTGTTTACAGACTGTAAAACTGTATTAAGTGTGTTTTCAAGACAGACACTAACTGAAGAATGAAAGGGATATCATAATGCTATTTATCCTCCTTAAAAATAAACTTAAGTGAAATTGTAGATGACAATCATTGGAGTGGTTGGGTTGAGGTGAATTACAAGAAATACTGCTTAGCCTAACAGCTCACAGCACTTGTCACCATGAATAAACCGCAGAACACATCTGAAAAACTAAGCAGCACATTTGGCATTTCTGAGACTAATGCTGGAGGGCAACTATTTTGCTGAAGTGGGATGCTGGTTTTGACACCGTACTTGAGAGTCCAAGAAAAGACTAAGTCACCACATTCACTTCAGCTCGATAGAAGTTAATCTTTGATAATTTCAGGGTGTGCTTTGATTGTCAACGCAGGTCAACTATACCAAGAAAAAACCATTGTGAGCTTTGTGACACAGAGCATCTCTTTTCCTGGTTACACCTAAAAGATACTAATATTGTGTTGCTAAAATACAATTGTTATCTCCACAAGCTATTAATTGGCTGATGCGCCTAAACTATATTTTTTCTTAATAGTCATAGATTTTGTAAGAATCAAGGTAGGACACAATTCAAGACTGAAGACTAATCTACAAAATAAGTGGTACAGAAGAACAAATAAAACACGTGGCTCACCTTCAACAGTAACTCTTATCTGGCTAATGAAAAGCAGCTTCAAGTGAGACAAATGCTGTGTGATTATTTGCGCCTCTTTACTGATTTGATGACACCACTATAATTGAAGATTTTCATTAGACAATTTCAGGTGACACGAAAATCACTGTCACTTAAAGCAAACAGTTTGTGAGGCAGACTTCATTTAACCACAAATCTTGTAAGTGATAGGTAGAAATCACAGCCCTTCATAACAATGACATCAACACTGACGAACCTGACCTATTAATTGCAGTGCTCTGCCTTGAACAATCAAATACAAACCAACTATGCCTTACACATGGATACCACTGCTGGTGCTATTCGTGATGAGAACCACTTTGAGAACTGACCTACCATGAAAAATGATGCAGGTGTAATTAGGATCCTTTCACTGAGGAAGTACACTAAGACATTATGAAAGTCACTAAGCAGCTTTAGTCCTCCATCAGGTGCTTCTGACCGCATTACATTATGCTTGCATTGGTGTAGGTGAAAGCTTTAGCAAAAATGCACTGGAAAATCAATCTGTGGTAAAAAGAAGTGCTTGCTATGCAGAATACATGGTGAGGATTAAAAGATGTAAGAACAGTGAGTAATTCCTCCAAAAATGTATAGATATATGAAGTTAAAAGCATCACAGATACCTCAACATTATCCACAACATTTACACTTTATTTTGAAACCTGCATTGTTTATAATGAGGTTTGAAATTTGACTGAAGCTTTTTTTTTCCCCCTGTTGGTTCATAGGTTTGGGTTGGAAGGGACCTTAAAGATCACTTAGTCCAGCCCCACTGCCATGGGAAGGGACACCTTCTGCTAGATGTGAAACTATTGTTTTCTCATAAAATAAAGCTATTTCAATGTGACTAAGTTTTGAAATCTAGAAGCGTGCCATGTGACTCATTTCCCAGGAAAACTGCAGTATTTTTGCCAATAGTTACTGAACAATGGAAGAATCGAAGGTGGGGCTTACACTGACATCACAGCAGCATCTCATCTCCTAACAACCAGAGTTTTTCTGCCTGAAAAAATATTTGTGCAGGAAGCACATAGGTGCAGGAAACCACCCACTCCTCAAGGAAGCTTTATCCCTCTACTTTGTAAAACTAAGGTACTGAGTTAAAGAGAGGATTGAAAGAGCATGACATTCACTACATTTTGCATAAGTAGATATCCATTTAAGGTAATTACAAACAAAAAAAAGGGAAAAGCATACTGAGAAATGCTTTCAGTACCTGAGAGTATTTTTGATGAAAGGAAATCTTACGAAAACCAGTACAAATCCAAAAAAACCCTACCCTCCTACTCATTTAAAAGTAAATTCATTTGCAGTTTTAGCAGCATAAGGTTTCAAAATGTTACCCTCAGACAGAGGCCTAATATTCCTCATCATTAATGAATCAAGAGTGGAATTCAACGAGAGTTTAGTTTTGTTATAATCTAATACCATCACATTTCCACAGAAGTTGATACAGACTATCGCTCCAAATGACAGAAAATCAGTAACTGAAGAAAATAATACACCACAGATAAATTCTTTCATGCACCTCGCTGATACTGTATTGTTTTATCTGACTGTATATCACTCATTCAACACAAATTCCCCACACCACCAAATACACTTTAACTTGAGAAGCAGTGTTCTTCCAAAAGTTGCAGAGTATCCACAACAAGGCTTCTGACCAATACTGTAAAAACGGTGCCCAAATTATTCTTTAAGGAAATATTCCTCGGATCTACAGCAAGGTTTCTTACCCAGTAACATTTGACTTTATTTACAAAATATTTTGAAAAAAGATCCTGAAAACACCTGGCTGTTTCTTCAGTTAGAAAGAACTTAGAAGCAGAAATGTTTGATTTGATTTTACATTTTGAAAGCTGTTTAAAACAGCAGAAGTGCTCAATGCATCTTTTCTCCTAATGTCAATGGACTGTTAACCTGTCAACAAATTTTTTGAAAAAGCTTTTATCGCTCAACTTTTGAAAAAAGTCACAGGATTTGACAGAAATACCCAGACACCTTCAGATAATGGGTCCTGGAAATGTAGTTTTTATCCTTTAAGCACATTTTGAATAATTACAACTGTGTATAGTCAAGCTCAGTAGCACAGCTGTGCAAAAAAATAAACCAATCAAGGAGTGCAAGACTTAATACAAGCTGTCTTTAATATAATGAAACCAAACCCCACGACACAAAGGTGACGGATGGAAAAACTGGCAGAGTCAAAAGAAAGCATCTTTTTTTACTGGTCATGTTTTTTACACTTCAGCTCAGTGAAATCACTTACCAGCTTCCAGCCCAGACAGGGAATACAGGCAGGAAGAGATGACACAGCAGAGTTCTTAAACAAACCCCTGCAATGTTTCTCTCTGTCTCAGAAAAGAAATAGTGCCTAGAACCACACAAAGAATAGCTAAAACAGAAGCACTCATTTTTAAAACTTATTAAAACTATTTTCACTTATTTGTACAGAAGAGTTGGGAACAAAAGTATAAATTTTCAGTTGATTACTAAGTTAGAGAAAACATTTTGAAGAAAATGAGAAAACAGTCATGTTTTGGTTTTGCTATCTATAATTAACTCTTATTTTCTTTAAAAAGTGTTTTATGCTCTCCCCAGGAATCCATCTGAGAAAAAAATGACAACCTTAATCATTTTAGGTAAAGAGGTAATTTAGCATTCTTCATCACAAAAATAAACCTTTACACTTCCAACATATCTAAAATGTTAGATTTCAGATTTTATCCTATGAAACACAAAGGTTCACATGCAATTTACTAGAAAGAACACAGATACAGTACTAGAAAAGTGACATGAATATAAACTATGTCACTAGGTAAGTGCCAAGTATATAAACACACATGAAGACCAGAAGAAAAAAGCATTCCTTCTAAGAAATCAGTGTTTCATTCACAGAACACTACCTCTAAATTGTAGGACTTCTGCCTTTTCCTAACATAAAGCAATGTGAGGCTTGGGACTACTTGATCAGGTCATATGTTACTTCAGAATTCAACCAATTCAACTCAACCACAATAAGATGTGATGCAATATACACCTTATCTAAAGAGTACATTAAATATGAAAGCAAATGTAAAATTTTCCTCATTTTAACTACAAACGTACTACTATCAACTTGGCATGGTATTAGAGAAACCATCTTTTTCTATTTCTTTTCAAATACAGTTAGAGTTGATGCTGTCACAAAACAAAGCAATGAAGATATGAAAAGCCACCATTATAGGTTGCAACCCAAAATATATGTATGACAAACTACTTAATTACAGACTCCAGTAAAAACACGCCTATTTTAAATGGACTGGACAACTGAAAGGCTATGCCAGTTGTATTGAATATTTTCTTGGTTTTTTTTCCATTTTCTTGCACAACCTTTTCAGTTGTTATCTGCTGTATGATAACTCATTCAACCTGCACATTGGATTAGGTAAGGATTTTCAAAGTATGTGCATATTAGGTTTTTTACTTCTCTCTTTCTTGTCCAGTGTTGTGTGATTATTAAAAAAGTGTTTTGACTCAAAGGCAGTACACCTGATAAAAGAAAGACCCATGCGTTTGCTCAAATTAAGCAACTCATCCATGAAACACAGGAAGAGCTCCTGGAGAGAATCTAAGGGCCAGCTGTGGCTACCTCAAGTTCAAGTTTACTGCCTGGTCCATTAAGAGCAGCATTCTGTCTCTGATCCTCAGCTCCCACTGTGCTGTGAACATGACGTGAGCAGGCAGTTTCCTTGGTCCACAGCAAGCAATAATCACACTCCTAGCCTGTTATTTCTCTTACAAGAAAACACCCAAACAGTTGGGCATAAAACACTTTCTGAGAGAGGATGAGGTTATACAATGCATTATCACACCTCTTTCTGCCTTGTCCAAACCTGCGATCTCACCCAGGTTTTGCTGGCTGCTATAATCATAAATCTGCAACCAAGCTTTCCAAAAAAGCTTAAGCCTTGACTGTATGCAAAAGGCAAACTGTACGTTCACATTCCCTAGTTACAAATTATATATCCTCAGACTGACCAAAAGATACAATGTGTGTCTTTTAGGTAGCGTACCTCTTTTGTTTAACATTGTCTCTCTTTCAGGTCAGTGTAAAAGCAGTAACATAGACATCAGACTCCTTGCTGTTAAAACAGAATTCATCCACACCACAATTCTGTTCAACACCTTGAGTCTGCAGTGTTCTTTCCTCAGGATATTAATCTTTTTAAAAGCATTCTTTCTCTTCTTCACTGTTACCATCTAATAGCAGTAATTACTTCTTGTTCTGTGTTATCAGATGTCACAGGTATTAAATGACTTGTTTTTTGTCATTGGATTTAAGTATCTAAAGAAGACTTTCTTTAAGAAGCAATCACTGAGAAAACGAAGCACATGAGCTCTGGTTTATATTTGCAAAGACAGATGCCGCAGATGTGCCCACAAACATAAATAGTCACTAAGGAGGTCAGAAAACTGCATCTGCAGAGCTAACAGCACATCTCTTCTATTTGTGACTCCTGCCTAAACATAGTGACTCAGAAGCTACAGCCACATGCCAACCTTCTTCCACAACATCATGCAAATGACATATTTAATAAGTGGAGGTAATTGAATTATCAGTCTTTAGTAGATTGGCCTGGATTTTTGTTATAAAGGGAACTACAATACCATCATTATATATATGGGATATCATGAGTGGAAGACAAAATGGGCTCCTAAGGACAATCCAGAAAGCATAGCAGAAAATAAACATTAGGATTTTTTTATTTTATATATATATATATATGCATTCACAGTATATCTTCATCAATTGGATTTTAATCACCTTTTTACAATTTAGAGGAAAAGGCAGGTTTTAGGGTAGTTAAGCCATGTATCATCAGTACCATGAAGCTAACCTATCAGTTATAATAGCTCCTATAAAATACCAGAGTGAAATTGCAATAAGCCTAGAAAATGGGCTACAAATCCCAGATATGCTCAAGCAAGCACTGAACCAAAAATAAAAATAGGTAGATAGGAAACCAAGAACTAGATAGCATTCATCTAATTCACGACCACTAACAGCAGAGATCATAGGCCAAGGTTTTAAAGCACCTTATTCAGCTCCAAATGGCAATTACTGGACAGGAACTTCAATTACAAAAACCTTGCCTCTTCAAAACAAATCAAATTTCTAGCAGTTTCTTTCTATTCTCTCCACATATAATAACTCTTAAATTTCTCAGAAGCAACTTACATTGTTTAAGCAACTCAAATCTGAAAACATTTAATGTTGTCAAACAATAAAGAATATCCACGTTGCAGTATTTATTGTCCTGGCCTATGTTTATTACAACTGATAAAGGATCTCCCACATTCTCTTTCTCTTCCAAACATTTTTCTTATAAGAAAGAATAGACTGGGCTATAATTAATATATTTTAGCATTTTAATTTAAAAAGTCAAACTTCTCATCATGCCCTCCTCCAAAGAAAATTTTTTAAAAAAATAGAAACTTATTTTAGACAAAAGCTGTGGGAAAATCCAATTATTATATTGCACAGAAATGCAAAAACAGACAAATTTTTTCCTGATTTATTTTTTTTTTGTATATACACTTTTCACCTGACCACACAGGTGTAAACCAAACAAAAGAAAACAGGCACATTTTTTTCAAAGCAGATTTTTGGAATTAAAAAAAGACCTGAACTGTACCACAATGCATCCTGGAATTTTTTTTATCATCAGAAAAGAAATTGATTTGATTTTCATCATAAAAGTGAAACATGTTTTCATATAGACATAAAATATATACTGAAAATGGCAACTTATACACACATAAACACACGCCTGCATTGAAAACTTTCTTCCTTTGCTTAAGTCAAAAAAAGTACTGAGAAACAGTATCAGACTCTTTCTTCTGCAGCGGGATGTCAGAATATTTAAAAAGAGTAAACATCTACTCAGAGAAAAGTGACACCAGGTCTTCCAGTTCCATTACCCATCCATAACATCAGGGAACAAGCATAAGAGGAACATGCTTTTTTAAAAACCTCTGAGAACAGCGCACATGAGCTTACAAAAATGAAAACACCTACCAGTGCATTCTGGTTTCCTGAAGCCTTTTTTACGTTTCTTGCTGGCATTCCATGAAGATGACTACATCTACTCTGAAAACCTACAAAAAAGTACAAGTTTCTTTAAAAATATTTTCTCTACCATAGGACCAATAAATTTGCCATTACACACCAACATATCAATATGAACTCTGTTAAACAAAACCATCTCATTGGCAAACATTTTACTGGTGGAAACACAGAGCACAGAATGGTAAAAATAAGAGAAAGAATAAATTGTCATGAAAACTGACATTTCTGCAGCTGTTCTTACCACCATCCTGGATCTATGCACAATTGGCAGCATGAGCAGAATATACTGAACTACAGTAGAAAAGTGATTTTTGCATCACTTACAACTTCCTTATCACTAGGAAACATTAAATCTGGCCAACGTGCAGAGAGCAAGTCCTCCAAAGCAATCCAAGTGTCTAGAGAATAATTCTTACAAGAAGGATTCAACACATTGAGCATGCAAAGTAGTTTAAAAATCATTTGACCACGGCTCAGATTTGTATTTGAACGGGAAAGAAGATCCTTGTGGCAGAGGAAGGTACAACAAAATTCTTTGGCAGCAAGCTGAGGTCTGACAACTTCAATCTGTGGACAACAGAGGGTTCCTAGCAGTAAATGCAAGCCAACACTGGTAGAGCTTACCATTGGTTACACTGGATCCACAGTGGTTGGAAGTATTTTAGAAATAAAGAAAAAGAATATTTTCTAAGTTACAATCTCAATCCCTTTCCTTTTCTATGCAAGCAACATGGCCTGACCATAAAGCAAAGCAGATGGTCACATCAGTCTTTCCAGCCTTTAAATTAGTGAACTTCTATAGAATTCTATATATTACAGCAGAAGTCAGGAGCAAAATGGAACACCAAGTTTTATTTTAAATAATGTTGAAAAATTCTCAATGCAAACACTGAGACAAATAAAAAGAGCAGGCCATCAAAATGAGCCATTTCCCACCTTCTGAGTTTTCTAATAATTGACTTTCAGTTATTTCTCTCTAATGATATCTTAAAAATCAAACAGTTCAAGGAAATAAACAGACAACTCCAAGACCTTGTCCACACTTTACATATTTCATATAATCCACAGATCTCTTTCTACTGTACCCAAGTGATTCTACAGCTTGCATTTGCTTGATTGCTACTTACCTCTCCTCCCTGAGCGGGACATAAGAGGGAAAGTACCAGTTAAGATGCTTTCAAAGACTGGGTCAGGCAATTCTCTCTCCAGTTCTGTGGAGTCTTCTTGCTCCCACCATGGAATAACCCCCGTAATTCCACACGCTCCACCTGATTCGTTTTCATGAAACCAATCACTCTGCTCATCATCACCTGTGTGAGGACAGGGTCCCCAAATCCCCCAAAAAAGAGGGAGGAGCAGAGAAGATAAACATCAGTTCTTACCATCAATAAATACTCTGACAGGATTATTATTTCTTTTGCTTTATAGCTGTATACCAATTACTCCTATATAGCAGTTTTATTTGGAAAATGTTTCTCAGTAGCATGAGAAGCATTGCCATCAACGAAACATCATAAAATGTAATGTTTTAAAACCAATTTACAATACTGAAAACAATACTAAACTAGCTAATCCTTTTGGCAATAACTGTGGGGAAATCCATTTAAGTTACTGCACTTTACATATTAACAAAAAAACAAGCTTTAATCTCCTGCAGGGAATTAAAAGGTATAAAACTGAAACTGGTTCTTTGCAGCTGATAATGGTATATAATAAGCTTAATTTCATGATTTGTATAGCTAGTAAAAAGAGAAAACAATCATGAACAGATGTGACTAAACGAAGTTAATCTGATTAAGTTCATTTAGAAATAAGTTTTGAAAAAGTTGATTTTAAATGAAAACTGACACGATCACATGATCAAGAATTATACTGCATTGTAGCACAAAGTTGGTCATTTTTCCTGACAATATTTATGTATGTAGAATTTAAATACCTGGATTTAAATTAAGAAATAAGACAAGACTGAAAATCTGATCTTAACATTAGCTCATACCCACATCGGCAACTAAAAATAAATTTTTATGTTTGTTTTAAAACATGTTCTTTCATACACACCATCTAGTTTCAGAAGAATAGAAAATATCTTCTAAAGACATGGGAAATTTCCTTTCCTCCAACCAAAACTTAGATTAGGTATGTGCTACTTCAAACTATCCAAACCATGTTTCATTGTTTCTCCACATGAATTACTTGTTTGACATTTCCATTTTTATTTGGAAACAAATAAAGCACGATACAAATGTAAGATTTGTGAGACATAGATTCCAAGAATAAAAAAGCACTTGTGCAAAATTACATTGTCACTCAATGCCATAGTGGGGAAACACAAATGATGAAAACCAAAGCCAAGATTTCATGAAAAATAAAATCCAATACACTTTCTCCAAATACACTGTTGCAATGTACAGAATATTTGAGATCAAGCACAAGTGGAAATGTCTGTAAACATTCAATCAGGACAAGTACTTCTAGAAAATACAATTAAAGCCCTTCACTGGTCACTTGTAGCTGAAATCAGATCCTTACACCTTCAATGATCACTACTACAGCAAAATTAGTAGAGGCTACGGAACAGGAACTTTTAGATTGAGGAAGGGGAAAATAAAGGTGAGAAGAGATACATAGGTCAAAAAAAGATTTAAATTTCTTTGCATCCCTGAAGCATTTCAGCCTGCTCTCCCTATTCACTCTAATCCTCATTTATAGCTATGAAATTTCACAAATTTCACAAAATTCACCATTAATTCCATCCTCATTTTGTTACAGCCAGGTATGGGCTTTTTGGAGGAACTCTAAGAATACTTAATAGGGACACTGGTGGTGGTGGTGGAAGGAGAATCACACCTTTCAATTAGAGTGGTCTGTGGCTCAGAGTTAAGGTTGAAATCCTTTGTTTTTGATTTTATGTTTGGAAACACTCTCCAAACTTTTATGTTTGTTAAACTTTGTCTCTATATTTTGCTTATGAGAGCTCTAGACACCTTCACTAACAAGAAATACTATCAGGAGCTCAAAAGTAGTCTTCTTACACATAATTCATCTATGGAGGTAAGCACAGAATTCTGAAGTCAAGTTCCAAGATGAGTTCAGGGACAGAAGCTGTATGAGGCAGGCAGTGCAGTCTTGGAAGAAAGCTACAATCTCAGACTGGGTTGGTGGAATGTGCAATAAGGCAAAGAGCAGCTATGGAAGGAAACTGATATTTTTGCTATATACCCAATAGCAATTCTTTGGGAAAAAAATATGAAATTACTTTTCCTTTTTGCGCAGCAGCAATATTAGTATGTTGAGCAATTTTCTGTTAAGATACCTCAATTTTTATGCTATTATACACTTCCTTAAGCACTTATGTTGCTTACAGCCAAAGGCAGACTTCATTTCTGAACCTCTCAGTCTTTTTCCACATGACAGGAGGCTCCATATATACTTGGTTTTTAGCCTCCTTGTCTGTGAAATTAAACAACTCTGAATCCTCTGAATATTTTAAATCATATTATCACCTTGAGGCAAGTGTAAGCCTATTACTACTATTCTTATCCAGGTGAGAGCACTCACAGGGATTTTGCTTACCAGCTGCTTCACCTTGAAGGGATGCCACTTTCAGAGCCAGGGAGGACCACTGCATTTAATTCATTCCCTACCCTCATACATGCAGGCAATAAAACACAGAGGCCTCCCCACTCAAGAGTTTGGTAACCAAACACTCGGATTTTATTGTACTTAGTTTGCAAATCTCAAAAGGCAGCACAGTATTCACAGCAAATGTGATCTTAGCAATATTAAAAACTCAAAGCAACATTTTTGATTTTGAAAGATTCACTACACTGTCCTTTCTCCTACGATGCTGATTCAGCACATGACTACAGGAAATTATGATATTTTTCCAAGGTACGGAGAGGTAGAAAAACCTCCAGATCTCCAAAAATAGAGCCCATGCATCGTCCTAAACACATTTTTAAAATACATCAAACTTGTTTATGTGTAAGGTTAATGCTTCAAGGAATTACTTCAAAGTAATTCACACTGAATTATAACTACACTGATCAGTACAATGGAGTCAATTTAAGGCTCAGAAATGTCAACTTCAATCCTAAAATTTCCAGTCTAGTTTCTAACATAATTTTCTTTTGCTATTTTTAGGCCATCTCTTCCCTCCAATTATTGTTTCCCTAAACTTCAGTCTATATTATTATGTCCACATATTTATCTAACTATTGCTCCATGTTAAATTCCTTACCTTCTTCTTTAAGATGTTTAGAAAATTATTTTATGTGAGATTCTGGTGGTTTTTCTATGGACATGGTCACCTTCTGCATCACCATCATTTCATGTTCAGAAAAGCTTCACCTGAATCTTACTTTAGCTAAAGCAGTACAGTTTTACAACAAACTTTCCACCGCACACTAAGAGAGAATTTTACCCCTCTTCCTGTCTTATTACAAAATGGCCAGATCAGGCTCAACAGCAGCCAATACATGTGCTTGCCTGTAACAACCACAACATTCTTTGAGAGGTTACTGTGAAAATTTGGCATCAGTGTCCTACAAACACCACGTGATATTGTGCTGCTCCGTTATCCATCAACCCATACAAGGCGAGCAAGAGCACAGGGTCTGTGAATACCCTGGGATTTTAGTGCCATTTCTAGGACCTGTGTATCTCTTTCTAGGTAAAAAAAACCCCCACAGTTAAAAGCTGTAATAATTGTCTGGAGATATCAGGATATTCACTGTAACACATCCCAGGAGTTTCAGGAAAACAGAAGTTGAAGTAACCCATTCACAGAGGAACCCTGCATCTTGCCCTTTGTGCTTTACAGAGCTACCTTGACAAAAGATATACAAGATATACCATATAAATATTTGAGATTTCAACTACTCAGGTCATATGCAACAACTTCATCTTATTTCTTTTTCATTTGCAAAGACTATAAACTTATTTGCCACAACAGTTCAAACCTGGTGTGATTCCACTTTGCATTGCATACTCCATTTCTTTTCTATATGGAGAAACACACCCTGTCACCTGCAGCTACTGACATGCTGTACAAGGTCCAAATTAGTTCCTCAGTAGAATTCTTCTACTGAATCAGTACTGAGTCATCTTCATAAAGGACACAGTAATGAATATATGTTTAATGGTAAAATAATGAACAGCTATGTTTAAACGCTTAGCCATATCCACAGTAGAACTCTGACATTCTCTGACCTTCTCCAATTTTAACTGTTTAACAGTTTACTAACATAATATTCCTCCCTACTTGCTTAGATCTTAAAGGACATTTCAAGCGCTGCATGTCATGATCTACAAAGTATCAGTTAACTTTGAATTTCCCCAAGCGTACAAGTATAGATGAACCAGGAACACACAGTATGTTTTCTTTGCTATACCCAAGCTATAAAGCTGATTAAAGAACATCCTTGCAATTTAACTATTTCTTCCCCCAAAACAGGGTATCATCCTCTAGTGTCTGAACAACAATAATTTTGCTAACATTGTGTTGAAAGCTTAACTTGTAAAGTGCCTTTGACCTGTGAAGTGCTTTGAAACCGCAGGAGATCCAACTAATTAGGGCTATCACAGAGTTGTAATTTTATGCTGCAACGCAAAACTAGACATTTTGGTTCAAAATTCTTGTAAAATTTTCCTACACCAGGCATAGCACCACTTATCATTAAAGTTTTTAATAATTGCAAAACAGCCATGAAAATACAACCTGGAACAAAAGGAAAAAAGAGGAAGAAAAAGAGAAGTCATGAGGATTTCTCATACATAAGCTCCAGCTGCTGTTCAGGTATTTCAATTACTTTGTTGGCAGACTCTTCTACCTCCATACTTAAGAGCTTGATAGAATCACAGTATTTTGGCGTTTTTCCTAACTATTAAATCTTACCCATAAAATGCCCAATCTGAAAACCTCTGAAGAAAATGCAACCCATAAAAAGTCACTTGAGGTTTGTTAATAGTTCAGCAGCTACCTTCTTCCCTGACTGTACCATCACTAAACATTTTCCATTATTTTTAAGCTTTTGCTGACTAACTCTTCAGGGTTTGCAGTGTTTCACAGAATAAAAACATTCGCCACATTGAGCCCGCCAAAAGCCAGCATCAATTACTTCTGCCAGAAGGAATTACCACAGTGCGACAGAGCACAGCAAGAGAGCCGCTTGTGCCCTCTCACGTGACCTAATGCAAGCACTTGGATAACTTGGAAAAGGAGGGCTGGGCTCAGATGTGGACTTCATGGGAACCAAACATTTCAAACAAAGCTGTAAGATTGGAACAGAGAAAGGAAGAGAGTAGAGAAGTTTTAAAAATTTTAGACAGTACAGCACATATTAGAAGTTGAACAGAGGATTTTCAAGTCTCAACAATTTCCTCTTATCATAGCAATTTATGAGAATTAAAATGTATCTAGAACTATCCCAATTAAAGCTACACCTGGTTTTCTTTAATCAAATTAAAAAAATTGAAACTCTTCTGAGATTCTGTCCACAGAAGAGTAGGTACTGTAACAAAATTTATTTCAATATCCTTTCTGAAAAATTTTGGAAAATATTAAAAGGTCACAAGATCAGGCACTCCAAAGTTCATAACTAAATACTCAACTATTTAATTAACTGGTCAAATGCTCCAAGAAATTGCTGTTTTAGTCACTTTCCTGTCTAGAATGTGTGTCCCAAAGGATGAATATGCTTTGGGAATTAATTAAAGTTTTATAAATACTATCTGTCTGCAATAAATGAGGTGTGGTTCTTGATCTCAGAAATACAAAATGAACAAATGTTACCCAGAAGAAAAGGAACCTCTTGTCCTTTGCTACCCAAACTTCTAAGTGATTGCAGGTACATCATTTAAACCACGTATTTCACCAGGCAACATTAATCAGTCTCTGGTTCTCCACTTGACTTAGCTGAAACCTGAAGTCAGAAGTGTAGAAAATTTGAACTGCAAATGAGGTCAAGACGCTGATGCTCTGAACATAGATACAGATATACAGAGATGTTAAAGATATAGATATAGATTAGATATAGATATCCTGGAGGAGGGACACTGGTAAGACAGGAATTAGAGTATAGCTTTAAAACCACAAAACAAAACCAGCAATTTCTTCCCTTAATGCATTTTCATCCTGTCCTCTTCCAGCTTTGTTCATCACACTTAGGCTTTTCCTTTGCTTCTATCAGATTGACTTTCTCCTTCCTTCGTTCTTGTCAATTTTGTATGTGTTTCAGTTCAGCTACAAATTAACTCACAGAAATGAAATAACCTCACCTTACTTAAGGAGAGTACAAATTACTAGTATTTACTATTGGGGGGAATAAGCATTATTAGAAAATCAGTAATTTTGGTTTTGAAGTAGAATCTCTGATAGTACTTTCATGGAAAAGTCTCACAAAACCAAAGCTATAATGCAGATTTAAAAGCATCTGAGTTCTAGTGTGAAGCTAACAGTCTTCTGATCATACCCACAAAACTATTAGTTCAAAGGTGAGATTAAAAAAATAATGTTTTGTCATGACAATATCCTTTTCAGATTTTATTACTATTTTTTCTTTTTATTTGGGTTTCAGAATGCATTTTCAGGTCTAATGCTTTTTGCTTGAAAATTGAAAACTGAAACAAGATTCAAATATCAGACAAAACTAAGAACTACAACTTTACAGTAAAGAACCAACACTAAAAAAGGTAACACCACACAACTGAACATAAAACAGAGTTGGTCACTGACCCCTCCTGTTTTCCCACAAAATATATAAGAAAACCAGAAAGCAGTATGTTTTCAGTCATATTACTCAAGACTTAAATAATACAGTTCAGGATTTAAGGATAAAAATATTGATAGAAATATATACAAAGGGTACTGGAAAAACACATGCAGTTAGGAAGTGTGATAGGTCATCTTACATACAAATGTAGAAAACCAAAGCTTTAAAAATTCCAAGTCAGAAGAGAAATTCAAATAGGGAAATAAAAGCAAATCAGTTTGACTCATACTTAAAGACTTAATGCATTGTAGCACTGAACTTAAATCAATCTAAATTTTCAATCAGAACCTAAACTCTTAAAAAACCTTAAGTTAGCACAACTGAAAACAGATATTCAGTTGGTACTGGGAGGTAGAGTTTGTGTAGCACAAGTTACCATTGAACTTGAAGGAAGATAACACTTCTGTTTTAAGTAGGAAAAATCCTCTCCCTACGGAAGATAACCTCAACCCCTACAAAACCAGATGGAATTAGAAATTAAAAAATAGAAAAAACCCCCAAACATTCATTTAACCTAGTTTTGTGGAATGAGTCAGGATTTGTTTTCTTGCACACACTCAAGTAGTCTTTGGCAAACTGTTTAACAAAATACCCTCTGTTACCATTAACTTAAAATTTCCAACAGAAAAGTAAGTCTTAAATACTTGAGAAACTATTTTTGTCTCTTTTTCGTGTCCTGTCAAAGAGAGCAAGTTCCTACTCCATCATAGCATAATATAGGTAAATATGTTGAAATAAAGACTAAAGCTGATAAAACCACCTTTTACTTCCATCTTCAACAGTTTTACCACACAAAAACACATGAGAACATTACTAAAGGAAAAGTTTCAATCTTCACTGCACTTTCAGATGAAAGAAATTTTTTTTGGAGAGGAGATGTTAAACAGCTCTAATCTCAGTCTTAGACTGCAGAAAAAGTAGTTTGTTTGAAATTACTTTTCAAACAAACTAGTGAATGAAAAAGAACTATAAAATCCTGCCCAATCAGTTTGGAGGAAAAGAAAGAAAAAAGCCATCTCAAGAATAGTGTGAGAAGGAGTACTACAATCTAGAGTCCTGTCAGAAAATTGGAGGAACTGAGGAATTAATATAGATGATTTTTAGGAGACGCTCAAGTTTTAAGTAACTTTATCATCAGAGGCTGTTTCTCAATATAGCTTTTGACTAAGTCATGTATTCAAGACAACCTCTGATAACATTAAAAAAAAACCAAAACAAAACAGAAAACAAGCTATACATCCACTCAGTAAAACAGGAATAGAAACTGAAATACAATAATTAACCTATGAAACAACTTGTAACGCTTACAGAATTTCAACTGATGTGGTTTGAGGGGTGGAGAAGGGAAAGATTGTTTCAATACCTTGTCTTCCCTCATCATTGGTAAACAAACCAGCATCACTGCTGCTCAGACTGCTGGATTCACTGTAATAAGAGAAAGAGAGAAACAGATCAAAAGAACAATTGATCTTTCAGTTGCAAAATTTTAAGGAGACAAGGTTGTGCTCAGATTGAACTTAAGCCCAACAGAGATCAAAGAGAAAATAGGATGATTTTTTTTAATCAAACTGCAAATATCCCAGTTCCATTAACTACAAAGAGTATTATTTTTGGCACATAAAACCATAGGCGTCTAATGGTACCCTGACAGTACGCCAAATGTGACTGCAACGAGGTGCTGACACAATTGATGCATTTTATTATCCGCTGCCATCAAATGCTCACTGCTCCCTTCTTACACTGTGCAATTCAGCTTGATCCTGGAACACCAATGCTCAATAAAATAAGAAAAGTCTCAATGAAAAGCAGCCTAAGCCTTCCTTCAGCGCATGAAATATAAGAGTCTGAAAATCGAATTACCTTTCTGAACATCATTTGCAAATATTCTGGAAAAGATACTGATAAAGGTTTCATGACGTACTACTCGAGGAGAACAAAAAAGTTTATAACAAAGGTAGTCAATTAAATCAAAATAAAGGTCACCCTGAAAAGATAAGTATAATTCATGATCATAACATCAGCAACAACAAAAAAAAAAACAAACAAACCAAAAACAAGGTACAGTTTACTTTTCTATGACTTCCAGCATGGCCTTAAAATTAGAATGTGTGTATACAACATGCACACACATCTCTAAATTCAAAGACATGAGTAGGTATTTAGTTCTTTGCTGTATGCACACTGTTACATACAATAATCCACATGTCTCTAAATAGTAAATCAGACTGGTCTTTTAATAACAAGATAGCACTTTGTTGAGTTTCACATAAAAGGATTTTCTTTCACTTTATTTCACTTCTTATCAAGAGAGTAGCTATGTTAAGGAGGTAATATTATCACCAAAATTTTTATCATATTTTACTTACTTTGAGATGTAGAACAATTTGAAAAAAAACCCCACACGCTTCAGTTCAGCACACAAATTCAAGTACGTTTTATAAATATTATGGCTTCTCTTGATGTGCCCATACAAGCCACTCACAAGAACTTTATGTCTGTTTACCTTTCTATACTCATTCATATTACAATTTGCATGCTGTCCTATATTTGAAATCAACTGTTTAAAATTATTTTTTTAATAATAAATTATTTTTATTTTTCTATCAAATAACTAGTACACTCGAAGAAATTATTTCCTTTTAAATTCTAATTTCTCACAAAAGCAAGTATCAGGTTTTTTAATATACGAATATATGAATTATTCATATGAATAGATGAACTATATAAAATTCATCTAATTTGTATTTAATTATAAGCATATATATGTTTTTAGTATCTTCCTTTGGGAGGCATCCCAATAGGGTTTGAAACACCATAGGGTAGAAGGTGGCACAAAGCAGTGACTGGGTTTTTTAAAGCATATATCTATCTATACATATATATATATATGAAGATTAATATATCAATATATCTATACATATATATATTGAAGATTAAGTTGCTCTAATCTTTGCTGTATCTTAGCCTTATCCAAATTCTTGATGCATAAGCAACACTTACACTATATCTTATATATAACAGAACAGACTTAAGCACTTTCAGAATTGCCCTAAGCAGAAGAAAGGTGATGTGCATGCAATGAGAACTGAACCATCTTTCGTGAGGGACACCAAGACTTGAACTTTCTAATATTGCAAGTCCTAGTAATTCCCTTTTATTCCCTTTTAGCAAGCATCCCATCCTTACTTTAATTACAACACAGATGGCTTTACTGTCCGTAGATTTCATTGTGCACAATTTCACATCATCCATTTCAAAGGAAACAACATCCCTTCTTCATAGATTCTTCTTGTGCATTTATTATTTAATTGCATGTTTTAAAATAAAGTCAGGAAATCCTTTCAAGCCTGTTATTTCAGCCACTTTCCCAACCAAAATTTCCAATTTTGAGAACAGTCTCCTTCCCTTTTTAAAATAAGATATTTAAATTATGAAATAATTCTCACTTAATACTAGTCAGTACATGAAAACATAAGCACTTGAGATTTTTGAAAATAAATTTAAAAAAAATTTAAGAATTCAAATTAACACTGACATATCCATGGCAGCCACAGCGTTCACTCTCCTCAGGCCACAATCACATTGGGCAGGGATTTCAGTTGAGATAAATGCTACATGGCAGTCATTTCACTGAATAAATTCAAAACCTCTGGAATAAATACACTGTACATGAAGCCTAAGTACATGAAAGCTGCTATGATGGAATATATTTCCAGTTTTAATATAATTTTGCAGCGTATACTGCTAATTCCTTTGCTCTGTAACGAGAATTCCACTCCCAGTAAGACTTCCATGAAAAAGGAAAAAACCCCAGACTCCTTTTAATTCCATAAAATACTGTGTGCAAGCAAAAATTTGGAAGGAACAGCTAAGCTGTCCAAATGGCTTTCACATCCTTATTTCTACACTTCTGGAAACAAAGAAGAAATACTTGTCATTTGCAGTTCCTATGAGTAACAAGCTGTCTGGTGCCTTGGTTTTATATGAGACACGGGAGCTTTGTGCTGTCCCCAGGACCTGACCAACTCCTGTTTTCCCCCCGGCCACAGTGGGTGGTGCCTCTGAGCTTCACTGCTGCTTCTCTTTCAAAACAGGCAATTGAGATTTCACCTCTCTTTAGTCACTTCAAACACAAACAAGTGCCAAAGCTTGTGGGAATTAAACAGCATCCAGAACATCACACACTGCTGAATGTAGCTGAAACTGACCAAAAGCTGTGCATTGAGGATAAGGATGGATAAGCTCTGATCACAAAAATCTCATTTCCAGTGCTTAAAACAATCCTCCCAAGAATTAATCTTTGGGATCCTTTAGATGCTGACATTTCAAGAGTTTGAAGACTCCTCTTCCAGCCTCTGAATCATGCATTAAAACCTGGTTATTGCTGTTTGGTGCTTGAATACTCACATACATGGATAAAAGACTGCCAAAGAAGTGTCACTTAACATTTTTAATGTTCACGGCAAAAACACATTATTTTCAAATAATGTCATGTATATACTGAAAATTTCTGACTGGTTTTAGAGCCAAGCAATTTAACTCCCATTAAAAATTATCAGCTTTGTTTTGTTTTTAAAAAACAAGCTTCTAACAAATTAGCCCTTTTTTTAAGACTTACTGAACTATTGCACTGAATACTACTGCAAATATTATTGCATACAAAACAAAAGCAACTTTGTATACTTTTTATTCTTTCTCTTCCAGCAAGTGTTATCCAAGATGCTTTGTTAGCTCTTTGTATTTGTACAATCCCATTTTCCTTTTTAAAATCTAAGATTTCACTTTCAGAACATACTCTTCTTAAGAGTTTGATGGTTCTTCCAAATTCTTCTAGCTAAACAATCTCTAATAAAGGCACTATTGTGTTGCAGTGCAAGGTCAGCTTCTACCCCAGGAGGTCACTTCCCCCGGAAGATCCTCTTCTCCCCTCCGCCCCCTGGACTGTCTGTCAACCTTAAAGGCATTGTATGGTTGGCAGATTCAAAAGATGCCTTAGACCCTGAAGGGTATTGAGCAATCCAGGTATCCCTTTGTCCTTGTGACCTCCGCTCCCTTACCTGGATTGGTGGGCTTGCTACCTTTCTCCTCTCCCTCCTCCCCCAGGTTAAAAGGTGCCTCAGCCATGCGGTCGAGAGAGTTGATTGGGAAACACCAGGGAAGCTGAAAGTCTGTTTAGAGGTCTGTGGAGTAGAGACTGATTCAGAAGCCTGCGGGCTGGGATAAAACCTTCTGAACACAACTCTCTTCAAGGACTCACTCCTTCTTCCTTCACCATTCGCCTCAAGTCTCTCCAGCAGAGATCAGCACCACACCTGGAGCCTGGAAGCCTGGACCCTCAGCCACGTGAGCTACATAATATCTCCTGGGGTACAGACGCCCTAGTTGCTGTTATTAAGCTCACACGTGGAGGCCAGGCAAGCCAGGAAAGTCCCACTGATAATATTGGCATTTTTTATTCCAATACTTGCATCTAAGCAAAGTTAGATTAAAACAAGTTAAAATTATGCACATAAAAAAAAATTCTGATACAGTATCACCTGAGAGCCTTAGATACAGCAGACTTCTAACCACACTACGAAATTCAAGTTTTCTAATTCACTGATTTCAAAGCTTTCTGGTACAGCTGACCATTGAAAGAAATTCAGCAGAATGCCAGACCATCACACAACTGTGTGCATGAGCCGAAAACCCTATGAAGATGAGAATGGTTTTAAAGACTATTTACTGTGGCCATAGACAAGCACTTGGAGTATGACTTGGCAAAAGCAGCATTTGGGGTAACAAAACATCAAGCATTTTGAAGTGGAAGATCAACTTTTAAAACAATAACATTTCTTTTGAGAAAGGAGATTCAGACTGATCTGACGACCTCAGTTCTGGGAGTCTACAAGAGACTATCTTTATTGATCACGCTTCTCTCCACCCAAAAATTAGCTATAGAACTTCTGAGTTGAGGACCTGTTACCCTTGTAGCATAACAGAAAGTATTTCACAAACAAAAAATGTAGCAAGACTATGGAGATATGAAAAACTATGCTGTGGTTCTTAGTGTGAGGGAAATTTTTAAACAGCTGTCTTTAGGTCCCAGACTTAGAGGAACAGACTCCAAGTATTGTTAAAGAAAAGACAAGTTTTCTAAAGGCTTCCTGAGAGCACAGACTCCTAACTTGCATGTCAAAGGGAGATGTCTATAAAGTTACACTGGCTGCCCTGAAGGATGAGTTCTGCTTTAGCAATTAATACGTAAGGGAAAATGTTTAAAGCTTGGGATTTATTCAATTCTTCCAGCTGCTTCTTGTTCATAGGTGAGGGACAGAGTTAGTATGTAACAGAAGACTTCGGACTTTTCTAACCATAACCGGCATTAGTCACTTACCAAGGGTGTTGTTATTACAGTAGCCAATCTGACTGCTCTGGTCAAAACCACTCTCTGTGTCCCGATTCTACCTGTCCAGTAAGGAAAAGGCTTAACAGGTTATAGATAAAATGCCTACAAAAAAACCAGGGACACCAGTGCCATCAAGGAACTGATCAAAATTGTATCTTTCAAGATGCCTGTCTTGCTGACACTTCTGCATTCAGAACCTGGCATGTAGAATAAACAAAACCAGGCTTACCAGGCCCTGCAGTTAACATCCCCTGTGTACGGTGTTGTCAAAATAGTACTTTGGAAACAATTACCACTGTAGTATGACTGCTGTCTGGAATGGATGGATGAGGTGCACTGCCAAAGGGTCATCATTCCTCCATTTTTCTAATGGTAAGCTCAGGTGTTTCTGAACTGTAAATTGGTTTTTGCATTTCGTAAATGATGTATATCCTTGGCAACCTGCAGACTTTTTATGCCCATGACACACCAGAACATACTGTCTGAATGGTGACTCTAAACATTGACAACCTTTCTAACAAATAGAGATAACAATCAAAGCAGGAATGTCTCGAAATTGGAAGAACACTAAATTCTTATCTGACAACTGGTACCGGTTGAAATACCCAGAAAAAACCTGTGTTATTCATATGTGTATTTTGTCATTTTTCATCTTGAAACAATTAGAACGTATTATTTCATGAAACTGTTTTCTTGGTTATTCCTCTGCTACATCACTCTCTATTTTATGCTGAATTTCTTAACCTGAACAACTAATACATAAAAAAAATGGTAGATGTAAAAAAATAAGAGTAATTTGTTAAAACAGATACTATTGATGCCTGAATTTCAACTGTGCAATCAACAAAAAATCTGAAGATTCTCAATACAAGCAACAGTAATAAATGCAAGCAAATATTATCCAAAGTTTCTGTAAAAAGAAAAAGGAAGAATAACCTGTCACTCATGTTCTCATCTGAGCCTTTTTGCTCCTCATATTCCATTTTGTCCTTATTTTCTTGATTCACTTCTTCATTTTCTATAACTACTCCTTCATCCAAGATTTCTGGACCTTGTCGAGCTGCCGATACTTTTCTTTTTTTCACTTTGCTCTTAGAAAACTCTTGGTGCTGGTATGATTTATTGTTATTGTCCATTTCTTGATCTCTGCTGTTATCCTGCTGTTGAGTTATTGTCAGTGCATTAGAGACTTCTGATGGCAGATCTATTGCCATGCGTTTTACCTTTCTCCTCCTGCGCAAAGTTCTGTTTCCCAAACTGTCCACAGCCAAATCTGGTTCGTGCCACAAAGGTCTTTTGCCTCTAATGTTATTTAAGTTTGAGGAAGGCCTACGTTTAGCAACCAACAGCTGGTCATCAGAATCACTGTGGTCTTTCTTGGTAGCATGATTCTCCCTGTAGTCTTTGTTTGATTCCTCTAAACTGGAATCGGAGCCTTCACTTAGGCAGTGGCCAGTCTCCCAGGGATGATGAGTGGTAAATGAACGTCTTTTCCGTCCCCTCCTTTTCCTTGCCTGTCTCTTTAGAAGACAAGACACACTTCGAGAATGATCTCCAGTATCAGCAAAACCTCCTCTGGCTTGCTCTGAACTTTCTTCCAGTGCTGAGACCAGATCATGAACCAGCTCCTCCATAGTCCTACTGAAATGCCTATAGATTTCAAAGCAAAAAAAAACCACAGAAGAAAACAACAAATTAATTAAAAGTGCTAAGCATAAACCACAACAACTTCATAGGGCAAATAATTTTAGTCACTTTAGGCAAGGTAGAATAATCTTTATAGGATAGCCATTGACTCTTTGTGCCAAGAGACAAAACCTTGACAACCAGTCCTACAAAATTTGCAGCACAACAGCAAAAGTTCCTTTTAAAAGACATCTTCCCAAACTTCTGTCTCGGAAAGAAGAGACAGCCACAGGGCTCCCCAATTTATTTCTGGCCTCACTGTTATTGTTTGGTTTTACTTTATCTCTTCACACTTATATGACTGTCAGGGATTCCACATGGCAAAAGCACCAACAATGAGCATTCACCCTAACTGCAGATAAGGAGCACATTTTAAATTTAAGAATGAGAAAGGGAAAACATGATATTCTCCTTGATGTACATTAATGAGTTCTACTTAAGACTTTCATTATGATAAAATATTTTTAAGGATGATTATCTCTTAATGCTGCCTAAATGCCAAAATGAAGTTGAGACAGAAATTCTTGGATAATAAGACTTTTTTCCTAATTGCAACTAATTCTGTCTTTCCAAATAGCTGATATCTGCTCAATTTTTAAAAAATAGCAATTCAGTGAAGTTATATTAGGTTGGAAGAATACCCAACTACAGGTAATTCTAGAGTATTAAATGCAAAGTTTCCTACCACATGCAGGCACTTGCATCCACAGAATCCCATGCTTGCATGAGGAAAAAATCCCTAAACATGCAGTGTCAAATTAAGGCCTTACCCTTTTAAATGTTTTGCTCCTTCCTCTTTAAATTTCACTAGCATTTAGCATGTCTTTAACTCAGTATGCTTCAGTAAGTTCACCCATGCATTACATGAATGTAATTACAAAAACATTAAATGATTGCTGCTGAACTCTAATCCTTCTCTGAAGGCTGTGAACCTCCTCCATAAACACAGCAATCACTCTCATATCAAAACATCAGAAGATTCCTTTCCTTGAGGTAAAGCAAAGAATAATCTTCATGCTTGCTACTACATTGCACAAACTGATACATATGGAAGACGTTGCACATTCAGTAAATTACGTGGAGGACATCTAAAAGCAAGACTCTTCACTTTGTTTTACAACATAAATGGCTGGAGGAACCTATAATAAGTTTTCTACACATACTCAGTGGTGCTGTAGATGTGGAGAAAACCTAGACAGATCACAGACAGCTTCCCTCTGCCACTTAGCACAAACTCCAGCATCAAAGGTACTAATGGTGATGGCTGAATGGTCAGTCTTAAATATTAATGTGAAGAACATGTTTAAGAAGAAATCCAACTGGTTATGAAATATCTTACCTAAAGAAGTTATATATTCTCATTTTAAACCATTTTCAGAAACACTTACTTTAAACATTTCAATTGCAAGAACAATAAAAGCACAGAAAGTGGTAGAAATACAAGCTTATTTTGAATTCTTGAAACTGCTGTGTTGCTTGCATTATTTCCCATACCTCTTTTTCTGTCCTGATTTAACCTCTAGTCATATTACTCCCTCTTATTGTTTTCTTTGGCTCTTAGTATAGCAGAATTATTTCGTCTTGTAAATAGTGAGACATCTCTGGAAAAGTACAACACTTTCTCCTTAATCCATTTGCCTCACAAGACGCTTCAACAGATGCATTAGCCCATGTTTCTCCATGGCTGTAGCTGCAGTGGGAGGGCATTCACCCCTTCGGCCTTCCTGTGAAACCCCCACAAGGACAGGCACACCCAGAGGTGCATGCATCAGAAATGAGATGTCCTTGAGATGTAAGGGGCTTTTCTGCACCTATTTTACAGAAGCCATAACACTTCAACAGACAAACTGCAGCACATTTGGGTTAATTTGAGACACCAATTGCCTCAAATGCCTGCCTAGCCCTTCCTGCCAAACACTTTTCCATCTATGGCAAACTGATAGAAGTGGAGGTGCACCAAAACATGAACTTGTAGGCCTAAACCCAGACGTAGCTCTCCAAATGAACAGATTTCTGCTAACCTGCCAGAATACGAACTAGCTTATATAAATCTCTTGCAGCCCATTCTCTTAGCGATCCTGCAGCACAAAGCAAAAGCGAAAGAGAAGACTGGGACACTAATGCCTTGCACCATAATTTATGATTAATTCCTTCAATTCAGTATCCCTAATCTGTATGGATAACTGTGTCACTAAAATCAATGTAGCTCCTAGAGTGGACATACCAATTTACTCCAGATAATGGCACAAGTACAGTGGTAAAATTGCCTTAGTTCCAAAATACTTCAAGATCAAACACAATATATCCAGCTCTGAGTCGTATACCTGAATGAAACTTGCCCTGAATTCCTCCCAAAATACTGCAATACAGATGGTGCCAGATCAAAAGATGAAACTCAAGAAAAGTGAACATCTTCAAGTGTTTTGAAGTAAAGGGATGACAAGATTCTTAAATGACTCTGAGCAGTAAAGGGACTTAACTTCCAGCATACTATGACTTTGAATATTATGCACTCCTGCAATTAATCTTTTCTACTGAGTATCAAGTCTCTTCATTGCAACTCCTGAATTAAGATTTGTACAGGGCAGTGACCTGATTTGCCCTAAAAACTGCAGTCATGTATAATATAACTGTATCATAACTGCATCACCTCCTATGCAGATCAGACAAATTAATATTTTGATTATTTCAACATGCTTCCTTAGGATGATTATGAGAATTACTTCATCAATTTGGGACAGTGCAAGCTTCTTTGCAACAGATTGAGAATGCAAACACAAACCACTTCAGCCTTCTATTCACACTGCACTTTCAACATGCCAGTGGTCCACACTAAAACTCCTTCTCCTGAAAACCCAAAAAATCTCTTTTGCTTAATTTTATCAGTGCTCTCCTTTCTCCTGCTATAATCGAAGGAAAAAAAACCCCAAAGGTAGCAGCAGCCAGATAGAACAGTTAATCTGAAATCTATCTCCAAAATTCAGGAGCATATTTCTATTATTTAGCATTATTTATCAGACAAACTCAGTTTTGAAACTTTCTCTATTGTTCACAACCATCTGTCAAGTTTGTATTCCAAACCTATGAAGCAATTTTAATCATTGCTGCAGATGGAATTGTAACAAAAATATTTGCATTTGAAACAAGTCGAAAAATAACTACAAGAAGTATTGAGGACATTACCAGTGAGTATCAGCAGTGCTCACTAAGACAAGAAATTTCAAAGGTTGTAACAACGAATGTAGAACAACATATTGAGGTACATAAAATACTAAAATGAGCCACAGTTTAGCACGACTCACATAAGGCTATAAAAATGCTGTTACAGCAACAGCCCACAGCTAGCAATAAACGGTAATGCCCCCACTAGGAGAGGATCCTACTTTACTACAAGAAAATCTAGTTTGCCTACACTGACCTTTACATTTATTTGAAGTAATTTTAATGTAGTTCACCAAAGGCTGACCCATTTTCTTTCTAACCCTTACCAGAACAGACCATATAAGTCCTGTTTGTAGGAAACAGCATAACTGCTTTCACCAGCTCCAAAACAGATCACAGAGCTTCTGTTCAGTATTAATATTCAAACTGAAAATCCTAATGGAAATAACAGGCACTCACTCCTTCAGTGAAAATTAAGACTCATTTGTGTTCACCTCACATCTAAAGCATGTAACAATGTAGAGCTCTGACTGCTCACAAAATATTTAACAAACACACACTGATGGAAAAGTTAATTTAGTTGCACAACTCTTAAGAGGCATTATATCTTGCCAAACCAACAGCTGCATTTTCATTTACTTTCTAGTTCTATACTTTTCTCTGTTAAACAGGACTGGGGCTTCTTGCAAGTAAATTCATGCTGCATCTGTGCTTCATCAATTCCAAAAAGAACCATGAGTTTTGCTTCCTTCAAAAACCACCCTGACCGCAAGCTAAAAGCACAAGAAAAATCAAATAGTTCCTTCAACATTGGGATTATAAAACCTGACTTCCAATAATTTTTCCCATATGGATTCTCTGATGTCTCAGCTGTACCCACGGACTACCTTTATCTTCAGACAGGTACTAATTTGAATCCCATTTCTCCACCTCAGAAGTTATTTTCACAAAGCCTCTCATTTTGAGAGCTCTGCTTTATTAATGAGTGTGACTGAAATTTGGATTGAAGAGGTACTAGTATTTGGGAGAGAGCAGCACATGACAAATCTCACTGCATTACCTGAAGAATTTACAGATTCAAGAAAGAGAACTATTGTAGTGATTTTTGAGCTGTCTGGGAAGTAGGCCTTGATTTCAGGCCTGTGTGACAGTTTGCTAGGCCCTGTGGCGCAGCCAGAAATTCTTATTAAGGTGTGTTTTAACTGTAGATAGAACAATTGCATTATTAGTACCATAGCTACCTTAACAGTAGAAATGTTTGCATTCCTTTCACCTGGTATACCAATCAGAAGACACCTGTTACTGTAAACTATCTTAGCTTCTATATAACCCGCCATCTCGTGATAATAAACGGACTACGCACGTATTGATCATACTGGTCTGACCGTGTGTTTAGTCTAGCTCCAGCCCCTTCTCTAAGGCCCTGTATTACAACCACAAACTATCATGGTTCTTGGAACACACAAAGAGGGAAGTAAAACAAAGCAACACAACTAAGTAAGAATCATTAAAAAACTGGCAAGAGACTATGGTAGATTAGGAAATCACTCATAAACCTCTGTTACATAGAAGCTTAATTTTCCCTTTTCCCAGGTAACAAGATGAGGAAATGGCCTCAAGCTGTACCAAGGGAGGTTTAGAAAAATTTAATATTAGGAAAAAATTCTTCATTAGGAACAAAAAAATTAGTAAAGAATGGTCAGGTACTGAACCAAACTGCTCAGTGAAGTCGTAGAAGCACTGGTGAAAGTGGTGAACATGGCAGTGCTGAGATAGGATGGACAGTTATAAAAGATGAAGACTCTTGAGACAAACCAGGATGGAGCACATCTATGTATGAAAAGAGAAAACCAACCCCCAGGCTGTTTTTCATCTTCAAGGTATGCCAACTCCCCTTTTTTTGTAATCTGTTATGCATGTAAACAAGTTTCACAAAATAATAAAAGTATAGGAGAATTTTGAAAAAAACAGGAAATTTATGGAAGTGACTGTTTTCAGTTAAAGACAGTTACTACACTTGCTGGAAATGTCTACAAACTTCTTCTATATCAAATATGCAGGTCCTATATACCTGAATGCATACATTCACTATCAACAATTGATTCCTCCAATCATATACTAGACATTAATTCTTGGTACCAACTCTGTATTTGAGAAACTTCTTTAGAACCTTCTGGAGTTTACACTTGTGCACCGGCACAGGCTCAGGTTTGACGCGTTGGAAAGCAGCTCTGCAGAGAGGGACCTGGAGGTCCTGGTGGACAAGCTGTCCCTGAGCCACCAGTGATCTTGTGACCAAGAAGTCCAAAGGTATCCTGGGATGCATCAGGAAGAGCATTGCCAGCAGGTCGAGGGAGGTGATCCTGCCCCTCCGCTCAGCCCTGATAAGGCCTGGAATGCTGTCCCAGATCTGAGCTCCTCACCATAAGATAAGACATGGAGAGGGTCCAGTGGAGGGCTATGAAGATGATTAAGGGACTGGAGCTTCCCCCTTCTGAGGAAAGGCTGAGGAAGCTGGGCCTTTTCAGCCTTAGGAAGAGAGGACTGAGAGGAGACCTCATCAATGTCTGCCAGTATCTGAAGGGAGGGTACCAAGAGGATGGAGCCAGGCTCTTGTTGATGGTTCCAAGCAATAGGACAAGAGGCAATGGGTAGAAACTGATGAAGTTGTAACCTGAGGTTACTCAAGGTCATTGGAGCCCCTGGTGGGCTTACTTGACATCATTTGGGCTAACTTGAACAGGGAGCCCAGTTAGCACAGATGCTGCCTTTGGACTTTGTTGTCCATAACCTCCAAAGAGGACAGCAGAGAGAGCAGCAAGGACAGCTGGACACAGATGGACCCATCACACTTGGGCCAAGGTCTCTAATGCCCCGGAGATTTGGACTTCTCAGCTGGAGGAAAAGGATGGGAGACCTTGGCTATCAGCAGCCACAAGGACCCCTAGTGATTAATGGACTAATAGGAACTGTCATTGTTTACTTTATTCTCTATCTTTACTTGCCACACCTGGTGCAGGGATGAGATGTGGAGGGTGTGTTTCAAAAGTTCCTGGTTGTTAGAACGGGTTAAGTTAATAATAACTAGGGTTTGTAAAAAACTGAGAAATAAGGAAGGACTGAAAGGAAAGCTAATGCCTTTACAAACAATTTCATGGGTGAAGGTGTGGGTGTTAACATCTTTGAAATGGGGCTTAATGTCTCCACTAACTCTGGGCAGAAGCTTCCTTAAAGAGCATAGACAGCTTAGCTCCTGAAACAAACAAGTGGGGTCTGCACAAGCCTGAGTTTCTGAACTCTGGGATAAAATAGTAGGTTCAAGGGAGGAATATGTGGTGGCATTTAGGGAGGGCTGTAGCTTCCTAGTACCTCAGCCAATGGGGAAAGGAAAGGGGCAAGGGAGTTGAGGATAAAAGGAGGCTGCATACTCCAAAACCTCGAGAGAAAACACCATGGGTGTGTGCCCCAGTGGATTCTCTCCCTTTACTGAATAAAGTTGCAGGACTCCCCTGTCCCCTTTTTGCACATAAGCCTCTGGCATTTGTGGATTTTCTTGACATGAGGAAGAATGTCCTTACTGTGCAGGGCACCAAGCACTGGAACAAGCTGACCAGAGAGAGTGTGGAATCTCCCTCATTGGGGATATTGAAGAACCATCTGGATGCAATCCTGTGCCATGTGCTCTGGGATGACCCTGCCTGAGCAGGGAGGTTGGATCAGATGACCCACTGTGGTTCCTTACAGCCTGACCCCTTCTATAATTCTGTCCTATACAATAACAAGTATTTCAGGAATTATGTAATTTTATCACCTATTATACTGCTGATTCCCCTAAAAATTAGGACAAGGCTAACTTGCAGTAAGTACATCTGACTCTTCTAAAACTGCTGTTTATCTAAGAAGGCACAACAATAAATACTATTAGTCTACCCATATTAAACAGTGAAAAAGTGTTCACTACAGAGCAATAGCATACAGTCAGAAAGATGCTGACATGAACTACATTTAACAAGGCTCTAACACAAATGAATTGGTCAGCAAGAAATGAGATTTGGAGCAATTTATCATGAGAGGGAGCAATTCTTGCAATCCCATTGCTGCCATTTACTGATATGCTTGCCCTTTTCGGAAGTATGACTTCATTAATTAATTGCCAAGGTGCCAAATCACATGACCTGTCAAATCATGGTAATATGCTAAAGCACCACAGTCATTATCAAAAGAATCAGAATGCCCAGCAAGTATCCAAACTGCAAACTATTCTTATTCACATGAACTCACAATCTAAAAAACATTCTGCTTTGGAAGAACTTTACCACCCAAAGTGAAAAATTTTACTCTTGGCTACATCAAGTATTAGACACTGTAAAAAGTATTTTCCTGCATCCCACTCAAACAGGCCTCCTTTAACAGACAGCTTCTGACATAACTTGTGCAGAAGAATATGAGAGCAACTCTGAGGAGTGGTCAGATTTTTAATGGACAACATTTCCATATTTTCCTCTGTATTGAATTCCTCTGAGCAGTGTACTAGCGTAAGTAAAATCATTACTGTCTGATGACAATTACAGAAAAATATGCCTACACTTCATGCTGCTGAGGGCTACTCTAGAAGCCTCTGGAACTAAATTACCTTATGTAGACACAAAATAATAAAATTTGAAAACAAATGACAAGTCAAATAAATAGTGAAGACTTTGACAGTCAGAAGTGTTTGGAATGTTGTGGGCAATGTTTCTACTGTATACAGCATTAATACTCAAATAAAAATATTTGTGCCACTGGAGTATACCTCATTCTCTGAAACACTCTGAATTACACCAACAAAAGTTGTTATATTTACACCAGGCAAATTTGGATGTCTAGCAACACCAGAAAACTTGTTCTAGCAAATAATGTGCAGCTAGACAAATAAAATTTCTCTTTGAAGGTTTTCTCATTTAGAAAAACTACAGAGAAAAAATACCCACAGGGGAAAAAGTGGAAGAGAAACAAAGCACTAAACCTTTCCATTCCTTCCCATCCCCAGAAAAGAACAAAGAAAAAGATGAAAGGAAATTTATTTCAAGTCTATTTCAAGTCTATTTCAGCTGGGAAATCTACTAGCAGGTATCTGTATATGTAACATGGCCTCTAAAAGATGTTATCAACCTTTGAAAAAAACCCCACAAATAAAACCCCATCACAATCCTCATTGCTTCCATTAATAAGTGAAACGAGTGAGAAGATACACACCTCAGTTGATACCAAACATATCACAAGATACCCAACACTTCAGGAAGAAAATGAAAGGCTCCTCAGCTGGTTGCTTGGAACATCTTGCTTTCATCAAGTCTCTCCACTACCAGTCTTTATATCTCCACAGCCTACTAACAGAACTGACCTTTTCTGTTCTGTTACTCAGCCTTCCTTCCTTACAGACACTATGCTAGCATAAGGAATTACATAAAACAGTAGATCTGTGAACTCCTTTTGCAGTAGAACTACCCATACTTTCCCTGCTCGATGGCTACAGCAGCACTTGTTGATTCTTCGTTTGCAGCAGAAAAGCTTTAGAGCAGGAAATACACATCGCACTGGATGCTCAGCTGTACACGCTGCAAGGGCTTTAGGCCTCAGAGAGATCTGCCACTACTGGAAAAATACAGACAGGAAAACCGAACTAAACTTGGGACAAAAGTTTTGATTTATCTTTCGCCCGCTGCCTCTTTTTCAACAAGGCGTGGAAGTTTCTTCCTCCAGCGCACTACCCGCTCATAAACACGTCCAGCCGCCGAGACACGACAGTGGCACTTCTTGGACCTCCAGTGCCTCGTCCCCCAGGGGCCTGGGGCGGGCTCCATCACCTTCTCCCCAGCGAAAGGGGCAGCAGCGGGGAGGCCCGGCCGGAGGGGGGCCACCACTCGCCCGCACGTTCCCACGCCACGCCCCGCCCGTGGCGCGGAGATGGTGTCCAGAGCCCCTCCCGCAGGCAGCGGCCCCGCGGCCGGGCAGGGGCGGCGGACACGTATGTCCTCCCGGGCTTACCAGCTCTTCCTCGCCGCCTGAGCTCGGGTCGGGGTAGGTTCAGCGACCCGGAACATGAACCCGGCGCCTCCCCTGGCCGCTCCCCGAGGAGGCTGGCGCTGCTTCGCAGAAACTGGGCGAGGGGAGGCGGGCAGGGGCCGAGGGCGGGAGGGCTCGGGCCGGGCGGGGAGGGCGCGGGCGGCCGGCGCTGCTCCTCAGTCCCCCATGATGAGAGCCCGGAAGCAGCCGCGGTACCGGAGGAAGCTGGACGCGACCACCTCACCTCTTCCCTTCCCTCGTCCGGCCGCTGCCCAGGGACGTCGCGTCCCCTCCAGCACCCCCGCTTCGGGTTCGGCACAGCTCGGCGGAGCTACCGCTGCCCCCGAAGCACTGCTTGTGCCGGGCTGCGGGGCCGCCGGGAGGAGCGACACCCCCGCGGGCGAGAGCACTGGGACGGTCCCGTTGCCATGGCGGCAGCGTCTCGCGGGCGGGAGGAGAGAGGGAGCATGGCCGCCCTGGCCCGGCTTCAGGAGAGGCTGGAGGGACTCCGGGAGGAGTATTTCCTCACGAACAGGTACTTGGGCCGGTGGTGGGGCGGAATACACTGCCTTATCCTGGGCTGGGGCGGACGGGTCCCGCTCTCCGCCGGCAACGAGATGGAGGCAGGCCCCCTGGAAACTGTCCAGTTCTGGGCTCCCCACTACGAGGGAGACAAGGAGCTCCTGGAGAAAGTCCAGTGGAGGGCTATGAAGATGATTAAGGAACTGGAGCATCCCTCTTACCAGGAAAGGCTGAGGGAGCTGGGCCTGTTGAGCCTCGAAAAGAGACGAGTGAAAGAGAACCTCATCCGTGTCGCTAAGTATCTGAAGGGAGAGTGTGACGAGGATGGGCCAGGCTCTTCTCGGTGATGCCAAGCAATAGGACGAATGGCAATGGGTAGAAACTGGATGCACTGCAAGTTCAATCTAAATATGAGTAAGAACTTTACTGTGCAGCTGACCAAGCACGGGAACAGGTTGATCAGAGAGAGTGTGGAGTCTCCCTAACTGGAAATATTCAAGACCCCTCTGAGCACAATCCTGTGCCGTGTGCTCTGAGATGACCCTATTTCAGCAGGGAGGTTGGACCAGATGACCAACCGTGGTCCCTTCCAGCCTGACGCACTCTGATTATACGGTTCTGTGAAACTGTTTCGCTTTAAAATCCTTCCCGAGAGCACAAACCCGCTGCGTTGTTCCCCAATATTTCCATAGCGATCTGAGGAGACCCGGTGGCCGCAGCGCAGCGTCTTTAGGGGCCCGTTTATATACCGACAATACTGAGTGTCCCACTCTTCCCCCGCCCCCCTGCCAATTTTGAGGGAAAAGGAGCCTCTGGAAACCCCTGGAACGCGCGGAGCCTCGCAAGTTCCGCCCTCTCCCGCCTCGGGAGCCGACCTCCTTTCCCCGGTCCCGCCTCTGGAGCCTCCCGCCTCTGTCCCGCCCTAGAGTTGCTGTTACTCCCTGAGCATCCCTCAAGATGCGGCACGCCACCCTGGGTCCCTGCTGTCGTGGCTCACATCTGTGACTGTGCCTGGACGTTTGTCCTCTTGCAAGGATACTACTTCTTTTTTAATTTTAAAAAATATTTCTTTTTTTAAAAAGTTAATTGAAAGAGATCAGATCAGATCTGTTACTCTTGTCCTCACCAACCTGGGGTGGTTTGTGCCGAGTTTTCTGACTCCCAGAATGGTGGTGGCCAACTTTTCCCAGACCAGATTTTAGGAAATTATAAGTTGTAAGACTTACTTAAATATTTCAGAGATTTGTTCTATAAATCCTTTCATTCAGCTGCACTGTTGCTGTATGTGTAATGCAAAAGCTCAAACATAAAAAACCACCAAACATGTTTAGCATAGTTGTGATTTTTTTTCTTCACTAATTAATGAATCATTTATTTTTGAATCTAATTACAACATAATTAGCATGAATAACAAAGCTCCAGAACATTACTAAAAGTTACAGAGATCAAGTCCTGCTTGTATGTAAAGTGTTGTGTTTTTCTGTTCTTTCTCTGAACTTTCGCTCGTACTCTTGTGACTGTACACACAGCAGTTCACTAAACAAACATCAGTTGCAGGAGGCTGTGCTTGTATTTCACATATTTCAGGTTAGAAAGAGCAGTCTGAGCCAGACTTGGAAATCCATTGGAGGGCAGCATGCTTGATGTTTGGGGATTTCTTTTTTGGCAGAACTCTCCAAGAATGAATCGTTTCCCTTTTAAGAATGGGCTATGATCCATCAGTTTTAGAAAATTCAGATTTGCAGCTGAGAATGCAAATGAGAGGATTCAAAGAGTCCAGCGCAGCAACAAGTCTTAGTAATGTTTTCCTGATCCTAATAACATTCCTGTTGTGCTTTATGCAGAACTCTCTTTATGTGAGAGGTGTGAGGTATCCTAAACTGGCTTTTTAGGGAAAGCACCTTTCTAGGGAAGAACTTGCTCAATGATGCCACAGTACAAGAGTACCATAAGCCTACATTTTGAGAAATATCCTCAGCATAAGGATTAGAATATACAAGATCCATTACTTAATTTTCTTAAGTGTTGCACAATTTTATCACTCAACTCATTCATGGACCTACTTTTATTTACTGTAGTATCTGTATGTCAGGTACTTTAGTAGGCCTTTTAACTTTCAGTACAGTCTTTGTGAAGTATCTGTGGCTCTCAAGAGCTTAATTCAAGCCGTATGACAACTGTGCAATCTGATCAGAAGGGCAGATACCTGCTTGAGAAACTTACACCTCGAAACCCTTCTGGCAAGGGCAGCTGGAAGTGTTTGTGGAACTGTCCTGTGAGAAAAACATGTCTGTTGTTGGTTTGCTTTAATAAACTTTGCAAAGACTTCTCTCCCCTTCTGGCCAGGACTGAATGCCAGCTAGGGAAAAAAACTGTCAGGGAGTAAGAGAGGAGAAGGCTTCTGCTCTTCCAGAAGACTCTTGTCATTGCCAAGTGTGTAGGACTGGATTTGGGGCTGGCATCTCTGACACAGCCAGTCCTACATCCCCTTCATCTCCAAGCTGTAATTGTGACTGCCTATCCAGGGCCAAATCACTCATATCCTTTTGATCAAAATAATTTTCCTCTAAGGAAAAGTATTCTGGAGGTGTCTGCTTCCTGTGAAGACTAGGAAGCTGCACAGAAAAGGAACAAGAAAACTCTCTAGCCAGTTTTGAAAATTATTAATTTTGTGGTTTTAAGTTAAAAAGCCTGTTTCCCACAGTTTTCGGGCACTGAGAATGTTTGATGCACATCAGAGTGTGAAAATTTGTGCCCATTTAATGTGATTTGAGAGCACGTGCTGCACCAGATGATATAAAATGAGTGGAGCTAATGTTTCTTGATCTCTGGTAGTAAATCTGCAATTCATTTAATTTTCAGACATGTAATGAGGATAATCCTAATTTATCAGATAAACAATAATCTTGTTGGTATTTACTGAGGCAATTAATGTTGACATGAAACTTTGTTAGGAGAGCTAATTAAGAAAAGTAATTAATAGTAACCTAAATGTTATTTATCAGGTGTAACAAATTAAAGAATTGGATGTGTTCCTAATAAAAATGGAAAAGAATAGAAATCCATGAAAATTATAATTTAAGTTCGAAGACTTGACAGTTACTGACATTTTGAAACAAACAAAAGAAGAATAAAAGCTAGAGGTGATCTCATAGCTGAGTTCTACCTCTCAGCATTGAAACTCATAATTGTAATGATTTCTTCCTGAATTCTCTGAAAAGCCTCCTTCAGACTAACAATATATTTCTTTAATCTCTTTTAGATTCATAGTCTTCCTTACGTGACTTCTAGCTTTGTCACAAACACCATAGATTGATAATTTTATACAGTTGTGTGATTTTTGTTGTAATTCAGGCCTAATTATCATTAAAGCATTATCCACATATTTCACCTACAATGGAAGAATTCTATGTGACATGCTGACGTGTCTACGTGTTGTATGGGAATAAGAAATACTCCCAAAATTTACATCCTCTATGAGCTGCAATATTCTTTGTTACCTTCATACTATGCAACTAATGTAAATTAAATTTTTCTGCATTACCACTGAATTATGTAGAATTAAAAGTGAAAAACCTTGTGAAAAGGATCCCAAGCTGCAACAATAAAACATATTTAGAATGATATTCTTGCTTTGTTTCTACATTACCGCACTGAGAAATATTACTACTTTTGTATTTTTTCAGAGCTATAGATGAAGAGAGAAAAGCAAAGTACAAAGCTGCTGTCAAGATCCAGCACTGGTTTCGAGCATGCAGAGTCCGAGCCTATCTGAGGTAGTATATTAAGCCTATCTTAGTGCATGTTTCAGCATTGAATTTTTTGTTAAAATTTCTCATGGTATTACTTGATTTTAATAAAATTGAAGCATTAAAAAAAAAGGCAATAACTGAGTAACAGTTACCCAGTTTTTCAACAGAATTAAATATATTCTGTGGCATTGTAACAAGTTATCATTTTTGTCTTTCAGAACTGTATACAATTAAAAAGGCATGTTGCTAGAAACCATGGAAATTATCTTCAGAATAGATACACAGTATTGTTTAAGAAATCTTGTTATGACTGGGAGAAAAAGAAATAACTAGATGTCCCTTGCATATGCTGTTTCAGAGACTTTTCATATGGAATCATAGAATATCCTGAGTTGCAAGGGCCCACAAGTATCTTCAAAGTCCAGCTCCTGGCTCTGCACAGGACAATCCCAAGAGTCACACACCCAAGAGTGTGTGAAAGCAGTGTCTTGAACTCCAGCAGGCTTGGTCTGTGACCACCTCTCTGGGAAGAGAAGTGCTCCAGCGCTCAACCACCCTCTGAGTGCAAAACTTTTTCTAATATCCAGCGTAAATCTTCCCAACACAGCTTCAGCCCACTTTCTCAGGTCTTGTCACTGGTCACCAGAGAGAAGAGATCAGTGCCTGCCTCTCAGCTTCCCCTTGTGAGGAAGGTGTAGACTGCACTGAAGTCTCCTCAGTCTCCTTCAGGGCGAACAGGCCAAGGGAGCTCAGCTGCTCCTCGTGTGGCTTCCCCTTCAAGACCCTTCACCAGCTTTGTTCTGGGAAATGCTGTATGAACACTGGACTTGATCTTGGAGGTAGTTTCTAATCTTAGTGAGTCTATGATTGTATAACATTGCTATGAATTTCCTGGAAACTGTGGTTAGTCCATTCTCCTGGAAAGCTTCTTCCATTTATCGTGTCATAAGCCCAACTGGCCAAACTCATCTGCTCAAAGTTCTGTATCTTCATCAAACAGGGCGGTTGAGGGAGAGGGATTGTTGCATCTTCTAGTTTGACCTCTTGCCTGTTGCAGGTAATTGTACATCATCCAGACCTACTGTATGAAACCTCAAGAATTATTAGCTTAAATAACATTTACTACTTAATGGCCAATATTTCCCTCATAGGAAGATAGGCTGCAGTCATTATGTGCACTTAGAAGAAATGTACTTAAGCTATACCAGAGGGGGTTCAGATGATATATTAGAAAAAAAAAAATCATTAAAAGAATGATTAGACTTTGGAATGAGTTGCCTGGGAAGATGATGGAGTCACCATCTTCTGAAGTTCAAGATGTGTTTGGATGTGGCACTTGGGAATATGATTTAGGAGTGATTATGGTGCTGCTGGGTGGACATTTGGACTAGATCATCTTGAAGGTTTCTTCCAACCTTGATTGTTTCTATAATTCTGTGATTGTCTCTGGCTTACTTGGGAGCACAGGCTCCATGTAGCTAATTCTCAGTGCTCTGAATTACCCAAAGACTGCCTTCACTGAGTGGAGTACAAGGCTTAGAAGTTTGATGTTCGTAGTGAGGTGGTGTGAATGATCCCCTGTACAGCTTCTTCTAGGCAGTCCCAAAGTAATGATTCAATAATTTTCTACAAAAATTTATGTGACATCAATTATGAAATTTTTAGTAGCAATATATATGTCTATATATAAATTACTTAATTAAGGACAAAGTAAATATTCACAATTAAGCTAGGTGTAATTTTGTAAAAGCAAAAAGGTATCTAAAAGTGAACAAAGTATCTAAAAATTCAGCTGTCAGTAGGTTTTGTCAAATAGTTAAAAATGATACAGGTGTGAAAATGTTGCATGTGACAGAAAAAATTCTGAACTGGTCAGATTTGTTGATAAAAACCATGAAAATAAAACAATTTATTATGCAAATTAAATTTTTAAGGCTTTTTCGTTAAACTTTTATAATAGTATACAGGTAAGTTTGCAGTAACCCATGTTTTCCAAAACCAAAATTATGTGTGTATGAATAAATATATGTATATAATGGGATGTGTGTGTGTGTGTGTGCACGCATATATATGTGTGTATGTATATATATGTATATGTTTAAAGTATGCTTATATTGGTCATCTGTATGATGCATAATACACTTCATGTTATTTTTACTGTTATGAACAGAAAAGGTAATAGGTCTGAAGTCTGAAAAACTAATTACTTTGTTAATATGTTTCATTTTAGACATCTGAGCAAAATGGCGATTTTGATACAGAAGTGGTGGAGAGGTTATCTAAGAAGAAAAAACTTCAGAGTAATAGTAGAGGTAGAAAAGTACTTTTAAAAATTTTGTTTGGTTATTTGTAGAATATCTATGAATAATTCATTCACTCATCAAAAATTAAAAAGCCAAAACTCGATCTTTTATACACACAGACACACTCTTAACTTTACTGTAATGAAAAGCACCATTAATTTCAGCAAGCCTACTCTTAACAGTCAAGTTAAGTCAGTGTTTAAATGTTTGCAGCTCTGGGGTATTGATCCTCAAACCAGCAATGAGATCTGCTCATGCAGAAGTGTGCCCACATGATGCTAATTGCAGGATTGGAGCTCTACAAGATGCCTTTTTTTTTTTTTCTGGCAGAACTTTTAATTTTGAAAATAAAATAAGCCAGTGTGTCTACACATTGCTATTTTATGTTTTAGTGGTTTAAATTTCTTACTTAACGAACCTTGAATTATTTGAAGTTTTGCCTTAAGGCACACAGCCGATAGCAGTCAATCTAATTCCTGTGATGGACCTGAAGAGAGTGAAAGTGTGTGATAGCACACAAGCTAAAACCTCTGCTAACAGGTTTAGGGGACTAAGAAGAAAATAATTTAACAAATAATTTAACATAAAATAAGTTATTTACTTCTCTAATTTATTGATTTATGTTAATGTTTTACAACAGTGTTAAACTTGTAAATAATTTATTCTTGATTACTTTTGTTAAATTGCTGTTTTTAAGTCAAAACAGACAATTCAAGAAGAAAAAAAAGAACTAAAATGAACCATATATTACTGACCAAAATTCATAGTCCCTACTAAACTATGTTTTCAAGTATCAGGACTCATGTGCCTGAAAGATCATTTATTTTTTCCCCAAGTTTATCAGTATTCTATGTAAAGATTTTCTCTCTTCCAACTTACTAACTGGCTTAACTAATAAATGATGAGGCATCCTTTCAGTCTGTGGTTTTCACTCATCTTCTAAAAGTAATTCTTGCATACAGAGGAGATAGCTGCATGGTTGTGTTGGGTTCTGTTTTGAAAAAAGTAGGACTTCACCTGAGTATTATTCCTGAGTTTAAGGAAGGCCTGTTTAATCTAGGAAAGCTTCTGTAGAAGAGAAACATTATAATCTATCTTAAAATTTGTTAACGAAAAGAAAGGATCTGTGCAGTCACTGGGACAAAGGAAGGAAGAAATCAATGTGATCAGATTGTCTGTAATTGAAAACCTGAGAGAGCTAACATCATAAACTCTCCTCAGCTTTCTGTTCTTGAATATAATTCTGAAAAGTAAAATAAAAAATTCTTTAATCAATAAAGCCTTGTGCATATTTAGTTCTTCAAACAGACATAACTGAAAAACTTGCCAAATCTGAAGTCTGTGGAACAATGTTGGACAAAAAATTCTGCAAATTAATACACACATTCTAAATCAGATCATGAATTCATCCAATTTCTGGGTTCCAGTACTTATCCAGTGCTAGCCAGGGCTCTAGAGGAAGGGAATCTCATTAGAAAGCTTACAAATTTTACAGCAATCAGCACAGGAAATGATATTTTCCCCTCAAACACTACATTTTGTTTTTGCCATGTCTTTGGTTGGAGAAGGCTAAATAGAACAGCTTGATTAGAAGCCAACCTGAACACCACAGGAATATCAGATAAAAAGGCACATTCTACTCCCTTTGGACTTCTGTGTTCAGTGTGTTTTGGGGTGGACTTAAATATAAAGTGTGAGTTAATACCTTATATTTGTTGTTTTACTATCTTTACTCAATTAGCAGCTGAACTTGGAATATGTAAAAAGCAAAATCTCAGCAGTTTAGCATAACTTTCAAGTTAAAGGATCAGGCAATGTTTGCAGTGAACTCTTACTAATAACTGTTGTAATGACTCCTGACTATGAAACACAAGGATGCATTTGGCATGATAGTTCCTTAAATACACTGGTCACTTTAAAGTTTGTCTGCTGATAATGATTGAATTGGTGTCTGCTGCCAGCAAACAAGGCAAAGCATATGCACAAAATGCCCATGATTGCTTGATAATAAATCATTTTAATGATTATATTCAAAATTGTGAAATGTGAATGGTACTGATGCGGAAAATAACAAAGACTGAGGCCCATCAGATTGGCTGTCCATATGTGCATCACCACTAGTATTTAATTTGCTTCTCCTCTAGTGCCTCTTTCTTTGATTGTTAAAATATATATTTGGTGAAAAAAAACTAAAAAAACCTAACAACTATTGATGGCATTTATATGATTCAAGTTATGTGCCTTTCTATTCTAAATATAGGTGGTTTGATATAAGGCTTTGTTTCCTAATTAATCTCAAGCTAAAATTAAGAGCTGCTCTCCTACAGTTTTCTCAATAACTTAGTTACATTAATTGTGTTGGACTCTGAAAGTTTGCATGACCTGCAGGAAGGTATGAATTTTAGAACCAGGCAAACACCAGAACATGAAACAAACTATGCATAATTCTTTCTTTATTCCTATTTTCTCAAAGACAAGGAAAAACTTGCTAAAGCAAGGGGAATTATAACATTTCATTATTATATGAAGCTGGTATGCCTGATGGCCATGTTTTCAGTTTACTTTGGAAGGAGATGCAATTGAGAAAAGTGAATATTTTAGGTTATATAGTTTGGCACCACCCTAAGTGATTAAGCTTCAAGTCAACAGGCAGTTTTAAATAGTTCCAGTCCAACAGGAATTAGGCAAATGCCTATTTGCTTTACAAAAACCCCCAAAATACACCATGACCACATTTGCAATTTAGACCATGTGTTGCTTCCTTCTCTCAACCTCGATCTCACTCTCAAACTCAATCAGATTCCCTCTTTGAATTCGTCATTTTGTATTAACTCTTGAAAGAAAAAGAAGACACAAATCAAAGCATATTTGTAGATGATCCCCAAGCACGTTTTTAAGTACAAAGTGAGAAAGTAATACAAAAGTTTCTATATATAAGGCTTCAAATGTGTTTTGAAAACCTACACTTAAGGGAAGCTGGTAGAAAGGCCTGTATGTTAGCGTCAGAAGTAGAGGTGGCACATGGATGAGATGGGAAAGTAATTCTTTCCAGAGAGTCAACCTGGCAGTGTCACCTTTGAATTGGCACTTAGTGAAAAAATGAAGGCAAATCCGATGGGCATGGGCTGAACTGCATGAAATTTCACTTAAGCATAAGAAAAGAGTCTTCTGACAAGTAGGCCCCAGTTCAGGAAAGAATCTTTTGTTTATTAGGAGAGCATATAAATGTAGACTTGAGTTGAAGCACTAAATTATGACTCTGTTTTTGTGAATAGCAATGAATACCTTCATCATTTGTAATGGCAGAATTTTCTAATTAGGATTAGAAAACAGAGGTCAAATACATTTTCAAAAGAGCCTAGATGATGACACAGCCTTTGGCTTTTGGTGCAAGAATAAAGGTGTAAGACAATGGCATGAGCAATTCTGCATTTGGGAGATTTGTGATTTAGAGCAACAGTTGAGTAAAAGCAGGAATGTGTAACTTCCTTCTTGTTTTGGGTGACCCTCTTAAGTGGTGGTAGGGTAAGGCCTGGATCCCTCACACCTTAGTAGGTGTGCAAGATCAGACCTTGCCATTGACTGTCTCTGTAAATAGTAGACAGAGTTCTTCAATACTTGTTCAAGCTCAGAGTCAAAGTGGTCCCACACTGTCTCTCAGTATGGATGATATAAAGAGCATTAATGATGTAAGGTCTCCAGTTTACATTTATGAAATGAGACGCATTCAGACCTAAGTGCTCACAGCTTTCAAATATGAGAAGAATAAAAAAAAAGGTGAAAAATTGTTTAGTTTAATCACTGATGGACAGAAATCTGATTAATATTTTTAAGCTTAGGAACATTTTTAGCTTCCATTAAAATATATTTTATCTATTTGGTGGTGTGGTAACTCTTATGTTCCCTTCCAAAGAAAGAAAAGATGAGCTGCAACCCAAAATTGTATCAATTTAATCAACCAGTTTAGGGATATGCTTAAGTCAGGCAACCATTATTTCAATTCATTATTAGCTGCCTACTGTTAGTATCACTCAGTAAATACTTATGGAGAATAAAGGGGAGAGAGACAGTCCAGTATTTATTCTAATTTGTACATTTGGAGTAGATTTTCCCTTGAATGTATATATATGTATGTATCTATATGTATGTATACATATCCACAAGTATGTGTGAAACTTCTTTGAACTTTAACAATTGTGCAATTTTCTTTCATACAAGAAATATCTTTTGTACTGTTTCCGTTATTAGTAGATTGGTATGATATTAAAGTGAGCATTTAAAATGCACCTTAATTAAACTGCAGGAATTATGCCTTGCTTAATGTAATGAAGAAAGAGAATTTAAAATGAAGTAGCATCATTGTGTTCATTTGTAAATAACATATTGCAGCCAACTGTTTCTTAATTGCCCAGACTGTTGATAAATAATCCAGTCCTGCTGCTCTCCACAGACAATTTGCTTTGGATCAGACTAGGCAATTCAAATAACATTAATTACAGTGAAACCCTTTTATACTGAATTCCTGTTTGCCATGGGGGAGAAAATCACTATATCTGGGGAAAGCACTTTTGCCTTTGATTTGTGTCTAAAACATGAGAAACACATAAAAGCTGCATGTTGTGCTAAATAAAGGACATACTCTTGCATTCAAAGTACTTATATTTTACTTTTTATGATACAATTGTGAATTATGTTCATTTTGCATTTGTAATTAGAGGGCGGAACAGATGTGAAAGCTTAGTTTAAAGTGATGTATCCATCAAAATAACCTATGCTGCCAAGTGATTGCTTAGTATAATAGGGGATTCGTTCACTATGAGAGGAATTCTACTTTACTGGAAGAAACCAGGACTTCAGGAAATGTTTTCTATATCAGGGGATTCACTGTAACATGATATCATTGTATTTATGATTTTATGATGTTAAAATTCATATTAAATGAAACAAAATTCCCAGCGATTACTCGGGAGGCAGCTAAGTACATAACATTTAGTACATATGGTTGGAAGGCACAATTTTGCTCCATCACTGCATCTGTATCCTTGAATGATTTTGACTGAAGACAGCATTTCTCTGAATTTTTCATTAAACCAGACATCTTGAAATATGAATTCCTTTTATGTTTCTGTGAGTTTTGGCTAAAAGAACCCCAGTGAATAAATCATACAATACTACATGTCACCAGCACTTGTGAATATTTCTGCTTTGTTATTCTACTCTCAGTAGAGCACCATTGATTATCAAACTCAGCAGAGAGCATTTTATGATCATATATCTCCATTAGCTCCTAGTTTGACTACCATAGATTTTTCTGGTTAAGCCTGCATTATGTATTAGGAAGCCTATCTCTTCAATACAAAGTTTGATTTTATTCTCTCTAAGCCTAGAACTCTTATTATGTATTATGTATAAAGATTCTTATCTTTTATATGTAAAAATAGCAGGATTGTCTTTGTGAAACTGAAATATGTGCCATCTTTTTTTTTTCAGAGAGCATATTTTATTAAGAAGCTGAAATTCTACAATGAAATGGCTGTCAGGGTAAATATTTCTTCACTTGTTAAACAAATGAAAAGTCAATTGTGCTCCGAATTTGCTTTTAATAAAATGAGCAAAGCAGAATAATATACACTTGATTGATATGCT